>PVHP010004592.1:40596-70555 GCA_004024765.1 Zapus hudsonius | reverse complement strand
CCTGGGAGAAAGTTACCAGTAGAGGGTTCCCTAGAATCACACCATGAGAAATAGTGGTGGGATGGGGACCATGGAGCTTTGCCCATGCCTCAGCCAAGCCAGCAGGATCTGTGGGAGGAAGCTGGATGGTTGGAGGCAGGCCAGGCCACCCCTGGCCTCTGCCCTGTTCAGCCTCTGGCCTGAAGAGAGCACAGCTCCGTGATGGAAACCCAGACAGATGGTGAAGTTGCCAGAGCAGAGAGTCTCCACTGCCATTTCTCCTGACAGATCAAAGCAGCAAGGCCTTAAAAGACATTCTGGGTAGCCATGGATTTGTTTTTCTCATAATTCATTTATTTTACATGAGGGATAATCATTATTGCCAAATATCATTGAAAGTCATTATGTTTTTAAATATTTTTTTATTTACTTGCAAGCTGGGGGATGGGCACACTTGGGCCTCTTGCTACCACAAACAAACTCCAGATGCATGCACCACTTTGTGCATCTGGGGAACTGAACCCTGGGTCATCAGACTTTGCAAACAAGCAACTTTTACCACTGGGCCATCTCTTCATTATTTTTGTCAAGTCATTATTTTTGTTCAATACAAAGGGAAGGGCTGCTGAAAGAGTTTTAACATTGAATACTAAAAGCCAACGTCTTAATTACTTCTTTTTAAAAATATTTTTATTATTTATTTGGGAGAGTGGGTTGGTATGGCCATGCCAGAGTCTCTTGACTTTGTGTGTCTGGTCATACAGGGTACTGGGGAATCGAACCCAGGCTGGAAGGCTTGCCAAGCAAGCACCTTTAACCACTGAGCCATCCCCTAGCCAATTTCTTGTTCTTTCTCTCTCTTTGATGTTATAGTGTTGAAATAGCCCTGCAGCAAAACGAGATCATGAATACATTTATCGATGACTGGAAGGACCTGGCGGAAGAAGAAGGCACTTTTGGGGACAAAACTGACACCCACCTGAAAGAATACCAGTCCTTTACTGACCTCCATTCCCCCATGGAGAAAATGATCACCTGCATCTCATGGCATCCTACTATCTACGGTAAGGAGGAAGCACCAGGGCTGCCCTTTCATGCTAACTTAAAATAGCCTCACTTTCACTGTCAGATAATAGCCAACTTTATGTCTAAAGTTGAAAGTCAGATCAATTACACCTGCTGAGTCCCAGCACCCAACCAGCACACTCCACACCTTCAGGGGTGCCCCAGCAGGCCTGAGAAACGTATACGTATATGTTATTGTATGAGGAGGACCTACCTTCAGTCTGGGGAAGGGGCTTGCTCAGGTCATCCTGCCGGTGCTTGCCTCTGGCCTGTTGGACGCCCTCAGCCAAGTTCATCTCTCTAACATTCTAGGTAGAAGATGCGTTTAAGAGCTCAGTAGCTTAGGTGGCAAGAAATGAAATAGAGGTCCCACCTTTTCTCTTTAAAATTACTTTTACTTTTATTTGAGAGAGAGAGAGAGAGAGAGAGAGAGAGAGAGAGAGAGAGAGAGAGAGAGAAAGCCAGGCACACACCTTTAGTCCCAGCACTCTGGAGGCAGAAGTAGGAGGATCCCAATGAGGTCAAGGTCACCCTGAGACTACACACTGAATTCCAGATCAGTCTGGGCTAGAGCGAGACCTTACCTCAAAAAACAACAACAACAAAAAAGAAAAACAAACAAAAAAAGACACACAGAAAATAACTATGACAGACTCATGCACTACCTTGTGCATCTGGCTTTACATGGGTACTGGAGAATTGAACTCTGGGGCCGTGAGGCTTTGCAAGCGAGCTCCTTTAACTGCTGAGCTGTCTCTCCAGCCCTGGCATAAATAGCATATATATAATTTCCTCACTCAATCTTCTAGGCCCAATGTTTCTATTCACTGCACAGCTCAGTTTGGACTGACACATTTCAAATGCTAAGCAGCATATGACTCATATCGACCATGTTAAACCTACTCAGAAAAGCATATGTGCTACTGGATTTAATTTCTCTTTGTTTCCATCAGGGCTCATAGTCGTGTCTGTGGCTGTGCGTCTCACCTATGAAGAGAGAGTCCATTTTTCTGGGAAATTATTGCTACAACCATCACTGATCCTTTTCTGGAGTTTCTCAGATCCCATACATCCTCAGGTGATTTTTTTTGAAACTTTACCCGCATAACTTAAAATTTTCTAAGAATACTTATCATATGTCTTTAGAAGTTAATTTAATGGCCAAAGTACTTCATACTGGCTTAACATTGCAAGCCCTTCTGAAAGTAGGATTCTTTTTACAGAGGTTGTCATCTCAATTTGACCTAAAGTTTAGTTTATTAAAAGCAAACGGGACAAATCAACACTACTTTTTAAAAGATGGTATACAGGATGTCTAATCTACTTTTTATAACAAAGTCTTTAAGGGGTTTGTTATAAAATACTAAATGTTCAAATGCAAATCAATTTAAGTGTCACAGGAATTTCCTCAGTTCCACAGATCACCAGTAGGTGGTGGCAGTGAGTAAAGGTAATTATGGAAACTCTGAGATTTGACCCAAACTGTGAGGGGGGCAGCCTTTGTTGTGATGGGGTCCCATCATCACAATAAGAAAGTTGAAATTTTGTAGGAAATCTACAAATTTAAGAAGCTTAACTTAAACCAGGCCAACACATACACACACACACAAACCCATTCAAACCAAGCCAAAGCATCTAAGAGCACATCTAAGGCCCTGAAGGCTGGGTTTGCTCCATAGGGCTTTCCTTCCATTGTCAGCTCAGTAAGAGCTCCAACTGGCTCCAGAGTGTTGAGTTATTTCATAAGCATTTTTTCTTTAAGGTTCTTAAATACTGCATAATTAAGACCTTTTCTATTAGGCTGTCGCTTTGTCCTCTCCCTCTCTTCGTCTAGAAAAGCAGTGTAGGCGGTGTTATATCCCAGAGTGCCTCTCTCCCATGAAGCTCTCTGATGTTCCCAACCCAGGGAGCAGCTGCTCTCTGCACTCCGCCAAAGAATGTTCAAGGAGTCATCCAAGTGATTTATTTTTTCTTTGTTCTGATCAAAACTATGATAGTATTAAATTTTCAAAACTAGAAGTTTCCATATAATCCATGAAGTGCAATAAATGGAGATAATTTACCCCCCAGATCCAATTGGAAACTTTTAGCTGGGGCTTTTTTTTTTCGGCTTGCAATATTAACTATGCAAGTATTTTGCTTGGCAGTAAAATGGTGGATTGGTGCTCAGTAAAGTCACTCTTCACATGGATTTTTCACATTTGGACTGTATTATTTTGAAATTTAGAATATGCACCAGCATAAACTCCAAATTCTCTCTCTCCTTCAGCAAACTTTGTGTTTTTTTAATATATATGTTTTTATCTATTTTTGAGAGAGAGAGTCTGGATATGCTAGGGCCCCTTACTCCTGCAAGTGAACTCCAGATACATGACCCACTTTGTGCATCTGGCTTTACATGGCTACTGGGGAACTGAACCTGGCCCGGGAGGACCTTTAACTGCTCTGAGTCCGAATTTTATTCTTTCTTCTTCTTATTTATTTATTGTCAGTAATTAGATACATTGTATGAGCAAATCTTGCAATGCTACCCCCTTTCCCTCCTCCCTGTCCTCAACCTGCTGGAGGCTCTCCTCAGTGGGCTTGCTGGACCAGTCTGTGGGGTAGGGGATGCAGTTACCTTCTTGTGACTTGAATTCCCAAGAGAGCATGACCACTGTCATAGGCATGGCAATCCAACAAAAGTACCTTTTGATCCAGAGGTGGACTCACATCTGCATTGCTTATAAATAGCTTAAAAAATTAGATGTATGGAATATTCTCTTCATTGTGATCTTAATAGACTTTCTCTCTTGTCCTTGCCTTTGTGGGGCTGACTTCAGTTGATGCTGGAGAGCCCTGATGATATCTTCTGCTTCAAGTTCTGTCCGAGTGACCCCAATATCATTGCTGGAGGCTGTATAAATGGGCAGGTACTTATGAATTGTTTTAGACATGTATTAATGTCAGTGCAATGCTGTAAGGAATTTCAATTTGTGGTTCTCTGAACTTAAGAATATTGTTTGGCACAAGGAACACGTGCTGACCACGTGCCAGTCACCCTGCCAGGAACTTGGGTACAAAGATATGTTAGACATGGTGTTGCCACTCAAAGTACCCACGGGGTAACTCAGTTATGATGGAACTCAGTTAAAGCTATCTGAGAACCACATACTGTTAAGATTCCATGGAGGAATACAGTCTACAAACATTACTACTTCTAGAAAGGAGAGCTTTGCTGACATCTCCCTGACATTAGGAGTTAGGGGATGATACAGAATCCAGGTCAAAATTTCCTGGGAAATATGCATAGATATAATTGAAAAGGTATGGATATGCCATTATACTTTTCTTTCATTTTAATTTAATATTTTGGAAATTCAGATTCTATTCTCCAATATTGCTTAGCTAGAAGAGCAAAACCAAAATCTAAAAGCTGTTACATGAGCTAAGTTTAAATTCAGTTTGATCCAGTGGGATTGATATTGAAAGGTGTGTGATCTTTCTGTGTGTGGCTAGGAAAACCTCTCCATGGTTAAAACTCAAACCTCAGAAAAACAGCAAGAGTCACACAATCAGGAAAACAAATTTCTCCCCAGCTTTCTTCAACAAGAACTGAGTCATAGATGACCCAGAGCCCGTTCTCCATGTCCTGCAAGGGGCTTTTTTATGCATGACAATAACAATATGGCCTTGTTAGAGAATATTTTTAAAGCACATGATGCAAATGAACCATTCATAATTGTGCAACTTTGGCGTTTTGTTCACTGAAATGCTTTGTATCAATGGAAACCAGCCTGCTGTAACTAACCCGCTCCCTAGTTATGGCTTTAAAACAATGACCCTTAAAGCCGGATGTGGTGACGCACGCCTTTAATCCCAGCACTCGGGAGGCAGAGGTAGGAGGATCGCCCTGAGTTCAAGGCCACCCTGAGACTACATAGTGAATTCCAGGTCAGCCTGGGCTGGAGGGAGACCCTACCTTGAAAAACCAAAAAAAAAAAAAAAGAGGTTATATTTTATAGTATGTAAATTATAACTCAATAAAACTGCTTTTTAATTTGAAAAAAATAAATATATAAAACAATGATCACCCAGGTACATGCAAATTCAGAACTGACTGTGATATCCATTGAGATCACCGGCCAGCCTACCCCCCATCCCACCTGTACTTGGGTATCTTACTTATTTCTGGAGAATTCCCATGGGTCGGAAGCAGCTAGAAGTACAATCATAACATATTCTCCAGGCCAAAGAAAGAAATATTACCAAAGTATAGGGAAGTGTATGTGATTTGTCTCCACTCTCAAAAATACTAGCACAAATAAAAACTTTTTAATTTTAAAATAATACCAACACTTATTAGCAAAGGTTGAAAAACCAAAGTGTTGGCGACACTGTTAGAGAGGAGAAAATATTTGTTTCTTCAAAAAAATTACATGCAATTTATTAACTTTTTCAACTTTCATTAAGGTTAAAACCAGTTACAATCAAAGTTTCATTAAATCGTATAAAATGCTTCAAAATATTCTTTATAATATCAGCTCTAAAAGTTGCTGAGTTACGTAAGCTACAAGCTTGATCTGATTATGCGCAAACAAACAAGCAAAACCATTAAGATGCATTTAACTGTTGCCTGACAATGTTAGCCTAACACTGATTTCTGTTTCAGATTGTCCTGTGGGACATCACCGCACATTCCCACCGCATAGAAAACATTAAGACTGGTGGCAGTCAAAGTAAAAAGGCCACTCTCAAGGTTAGCGAGCCATAGCTTTTCACTTTTAAGGATTTGTGTTTTCCATTCAGGAGTTTATCAAAACATATATGACAGATTTACCAATTTTAGAATGATTTGGTATTTCAAAAGGAAACAATGAAAAAAAAGCATTATTTTCCACTGCCTCTCATCTGCTTATAGACATGTTCTGAGTCACTTTTATGTGAGACATTCAAGGGAACCAACAAAACAAGCTTTGTCCTCCACCCAGGATGTTAGATGTTTTATTGTTGTAATTACAGTTAAATAAAATCAAGAAACCAGGGCTAAGCTGGGCATGGTGGCACACGCCTTTAATCCCAGCACTTGGGAGGCAGAGGTAGGAGGATAACCATGAGTTCGAAGGCCACCCTGAGACTACATAGTGAATTCCAGATCAGCCTGGACTAGAGTGAGACCCTACCACAAAAAAAAAGAAATGAAACCAGGGCTTGAGAGATGGCTCAGCAGCTAAGGCGCTTGCCTGAAAAGCCTGATGACCCAGGTTCGATTCCCCAGTACCCACATAAAAAGTGGTGCATGCATCTGGAGCTCATTTGCAGTGGCTGGAGACCCTGATGTTCCCATTCTCTCTGTCTTCTACCTCTCTCTGCTTGCTAATAAATGAATAAAAATAGTTTTGTAAGATAATCAAGGAATCAAGTGACTATTGAAAAGTGATGAGAAGGAGCTGGTATGACGGCCCTGCGTCACAGGCTGACTGCAGGCCTCCACCTCGCCTCATCAGGAATCATTCCCACCTAGAAAATGAAGGGTGACGACCCTTTCTGGAAAAAAAAAAAGGTGCTACAATATTCTGAGGTTGTGGATGTATTCTAACCAGTGCTTGGCGATGATTCCTCCGCTCAGTACTTACCACATTGGCCTCCAGCCTCATTATCCAAGGAACTGTAGGCTGTGTGCTTCCAGATGCCATGCAAGTGCTCCTTCTGCAAGGGATGGCACATTGTTTCTTTACACCCCAATAATACTTGTGAGGTTTAGAGACTTAGGGATGAAAATCTTAGACTAAGCCAAGTGTGGTGGCTCATACCTTTAGTCACAGCATTCGGGAGGATGAGCTAGGAGGTCATTGTGAGCTAGAGTGACGCCCTGCCTCAAAAATATGACTAACTTGAAAGGGAAAATTGCTAATCATATTACCTTAGTACATGGTATATAGAAGCACTAATGTTTTTTTCTTGAATTAATGTAAGTTCATTCATTAGGCCTCTCGAAATATCTTTCTTTTAACACTTTTTTCAGCCCATGTTTCTCCTTGAACCAGAGAGTAATAAAGAAATAATGTATGTCAGACACTGTGCAGTTTCTTCCATAGAGAGTGGACATAGGAAGGTCATCACAGATATCCACTGGCTCTCTGACACATTTGAGGTGAGTCTTGATGGCATTGTGCCTTTCATATGCTGGTTAGGAATTTTCAGATTTTATCAAAATGCTGTTTTAAATCAATAATTCATTCATATTTAATTTAAATCCATGATATAGTCAGGAACTGAACATCACCAAAAACTTGGGTCACTGTTCAGTTCAATATCAGGTAAGAATGAGGTCAAGGGTGAGGATTCAGCTCAGTATTAGAGCATTTGCTCTGTGTGTGTGTGTGTGTGTGTGTGTGTGTGTGTGTGTGTGTGTGTGTGTGTGTCTGGGTTCCTGGGTTCGATCCCAACACTGGAGGGAAAGGTGGTGAACTGGGAGTCATAATTCAGCTAAATGATGTATAAATATGCAGGTAAAATTCAAATTACATGATATAGAAACATCTCAGGAAAACATTTGTGTGCATTCTAATAAAAACTATGAAAAAATGTTCCTGTGACAAAAGGCTGAATGGACAAGAACGCATAGCCAAATTGTATTCATTTGGGGATCTATGTTCCAAACTTCCGTGGTAGTGTTATGCTTTTATAATTAATGTTTAAAACAGAGAAGAAAATTTAAAAGGCAAATAGCTATGAGAAAAAGTTTACTTTTTTCTGAAAACAGATCAACAGGATGGGCTCTGTATTTGAGAATCGAAGTGGAATATGCTGTCAGCTTGTGACATGCTCAGCAGACTGGTATGTCTTCTTTCAAGCTTCTAGAAATGTCGCTGTGAAAATAACCTGTGAGGCTGAAAAGGTGGCTCAGTAGTTAAGTGCGCTTCCTGAACAAGCATGAAATCCCGAGGGGTCCTGACACCTGACAGTCAAATCTCCAGCTCCCAAGTGCACAGCTGGGCTTGGCCCACACTCCTGGAATCCCAGTCCTGCAGGGATCTGAGCCCCCAAAACTCTAGCATTGGTAAAGAGACTCCGGCTCAAAACAAGTATCTGATGGGAGAGCAATGGAGCCAACCCCTGATGTTCCTCTGTGGCCTCCATTGACCAAATTCAGAGGCAAGCATATGGGGTGCTGAGAGAGAGAGAGAGAGAGAGAGAGAGAGAGAGAATACACCATGTTCTTTTATTCCTGGATGTTCCCCAAACCAGCACCCCCTTGAGCTCCTTAAGTAATCTTATTCCTGTGATCTAACCTAATACCACTAAAGGAGACTATTATGGGTTATTGCTGGATCAACTGTTGATGGTATAAAAATTATATAGATAATTTGTAAAAATAAAAATAATCAAGTAACTAGACTTTATTGCTGATAATGATGTATGGCACTATCCATATTCTCTGTATGTCCTCATATTTATAAATTTATAATCTGTTGATCACATTTAGTTTACAGTTATGAAGATGATCACATTTCATTAGGAAGGCATCTTTTACATGGTAGATGTTTTACATTTTCATTGTATATTTGTACAGAGAGTGTGTGTGTGTATGCTGTACCTGTGCACATTTGGGTCATGAGTTCCAGTGTGGGTCTGAGGACAATTTTCAGGTGTGGGTCCTCACCTTCCACCTCACCTGTGTTCACCTCTCTGTTCACAGGCTAGCTGGCCTGCAAGCTGCTAGCATATTCTTCTGGCCCCACCTCTGGGATTACAGAAGCTCTCCCACCCCCACCCCCACCCCCAGTGTCCAGATTTTACTTGGGTTCTAGGGATCCAAACTCAGACTCATGCTTGTACAGCAAGCGTTTTATCCACTGAGCCATCTCCCCAGCCCTGCAAAGAGTATTTTTTATGGTGGGGGAGGGGAAGGTTGAGGTACGGTCTTACTCCAACCCAGGCTAACCTGGAGCTCACTTTGTAGTTCCAAGATGGCCTTGAACTCACAGTGACCCTCTTACTTCTGCCTCCGGAGTGCTGGGATTAAAGGCATGAACCACCATACCCATCAGGGTATTTTTATAAGCAACCAAAGTGGAGGCTATTTATTTAAATAAAATTATATCACCCAGTTTATAGAACACAGAATTCATAACGATATAGAAAATAAGGAAAGTAATCTTATTTACTTAGCCTCCAAACACTAGAAAAAGTTTACTATTAAGGATATCTTTGGGCTGACCTTCAGGCTGGTATGAGAATGTGGCTGACTTATTCCTGAAATTCCAGTGCTCTGGCCCTGGGGTCTCCCTCCTTTCTGAGTGCTGGTGTAAGCAATCCATCTCCAGCAGGTAATGGAAAAATCCCCAACGATAGAGGACATTCTTTTCTATTTGGAGGGGGGAGAAAAATTAAATATTCATTTAAAAAAAGAATAGCTTTGGGGCTGGAAAGATGGCTTACTTGCTTGCAAAGCTTGACAGTCTGGGTTTGAATCCCCAGCACCCACATAAAGCCAAATACACAAAGTGGTGCCTGCACCTCAGTTCATTTGTAGTGTCAGGAGGCCGTATTCTTTCTCTCTCTCTCTCTCTCTCTCTCTCTCTCTCTCTCTCTCTCTCTCTCTCTCTCTCTCTCGTAAATAAATATTTTTAAAGCTTTGTAGACCTCACCTGTAAAGTAACCCTAGCACTCAGAAAGCTGAAGCTGGAAGACTGTCGGTTCAAGTTCAATCTGGGAAATGTAGCTAGCGAGACCCTAGCTCAAAAACAAAACCTTTGACCCCAATACAAATGATGGTACTTCAGGTATGGATGCTGTGGGAGGCAGCAGCAGATACAGGATGGCAGGAGAGGACGCAGGTGACTTTAACATCAGCCACAAGCAAGAGAAATCTAACATAGATTCTAAGTGGGTGAACTTGTTGGTGTGAGTTCTATCTTAACAAAACTCCTTACATATTAAAAACTTCATCAATTTCCAAACTGAATTCTCATGTGTGGTAATATGAATCTCAAGACATTAAAGGTCATTAAACAACCTATAAATGGTGTGATTCTTTAAAATATGAAAGACAGAATGGTCCCATTCATAAAAGCTTAGTTTCAGAAACACTGGGATGGAGCCAAGTTCATGTGCAGCCGAGCCAAGGATGGTGCTGAGGTTACACCTCTTATTTGTTCTTTATTGAAAAAACAATATGAACTTTCTTTTAGCACAATATGTTTCTGGGACATTCGACCACAGAAACCTGCAGTCATCCAGCCAACAGAGAAAAAGAAAGAAGAAACCATTGAAATTCCTTTTGATGTATCACATACTTTTCTGCATCTAGATCTCTCCTGGAAGCCTCTCTCTAAGGTAACTAACACTGGACTAGCTCCTTCCTCTACACCGGATATTTTGTGTTAAGACACATACGTACATACCTGCTAAATGTAGACAAACTCAAATGAACACACAGCCTTAAAATTCATGAATTCATTCAACCAATAAATTCCTTGATGGAGGTTGATTTTTAAACATATTTATTTATGAGAGAAAGAACAGATGCACCAAGACCTCCTGCCACTGCAAACAAACTTATGCATCTGGCTTTATGTGGGTACTGGGGAATCGAACCCAGGCCATCAGGCTTGACATTTGCCTTTAACCACTGAGCCATTTCTCCAGCCTTGGGTCTTTTCTTTAGAATGAGTAGTTTTATTTATTTTTTTGTGGTCATTATACTTTTATTGAAGATATAAAACCCCTGAGTGCAGGAGCGTGTTCTATAGAACATGAGCATAGTGATTAATGTAAATAACACTTTCATCATGAGGTAAAGTACAGCGAGTTAGACATCAAAAAAAGAAATTGTAAAGTTCCCTGCAACCCTCAGATGTTGAAAAGGATGGCTAAGTTAAAAAGCCCACCACTCCTTTATAATAACCCTCAATGGTGTCAGGGGATGGCTCTCTGTGGGATTATGACGTTTCCCCAGAAGTAGTTCCAATATCACAGGCAGTTAAGAAGCTTAGCAGTTTCATACCCTGGAAACTAGCTAAGATCTTCTGGAGAATTTTAAAGCATTACAAATCCTACTTCTCCACAGAGAAACTTTCTAAGACATGGACATTACTAAGCTATCAGTAGTTGATGCAGTTTCAATTAGCACCCCAAGGCCCAGTATTGAACACAGCCCATTCATGAAGATGACATTCCACTGTCCCTCTGGAGGGACAGGGAGGCTGTGCTGAAGGAACAGGACATTGACTTCATCCCTAGTGAAATCAGCAGGTGTCATGCTCAGCTTCGATCACCCAGGATGCACCAGTGGGCCCAGGACAGGATCCTACACATCCTTTCCTTTTGCCCTGGGTCAGCCTGAGGCTCTTTAAAGCCTGGAGGCCTTAGGATGGTGGAGGCTGAAAGTGCACTTACAATAGAGTCCTCCTCAGAGAGCTCACTGCAGACCTTCATAACACACAGAGAAAGGAAGAAAGGCAAAATTTGCAGGAGCTTGCTTTCTTTCAAATGAAGAAAAATATAGCAGTAACACGTAGGCTAAAATATGGGGTGGCTAATGCCAAAAACTTCAAGGTAACTAATATGCACTTTGGTAAGAAAAATGAAGTGTATTGATAAAGTTAATTATTTGTGTGAAATAGCCTATATGTTAACTGAACAGAATGGTTTCGGAGCACTAGAAGGAAGCCTACAGCAAGAAAAACATCTACAGAGCAACCAAGGGCTGAGGAGATGGCTTAGTGCTTCACGGTGCTTGCAAGCCTGTTGGCCTGGGTTCGATTCCCAGGCGCCCATGTACGGCCAGATGTACAAAGTGGCTGACACGCATCTAGAGTTTGCTCCAGCAAGAGGCCCTGGTGTGCCCATCATCCTCTCTCTCTCTCTCTCTTTCCTCCTCTCTCTTTGCAAATAAATAAATATTAAAAAATAATAAAGAGCTGTCAAAAGGTAGAGAGGTTTACTAGTTGAAAACACATTAACACTTTGATTATAGAAATATTTCACTTTTTAAATTACAGTGTTGTCCATGGAAGCGGGTGAAGGCCTATGCATCATGATGTTATGTTTAGTGTGAGGGGGAATAAGGTTAGTTCTTCTGTAAGGAGGAAATGAATCACCTCAGCATCAACTGCCTTTTACAAACTAACTCCTACATTCACCTCTCTTCGCTAGTTCAGAATTACAGGAGAGAAAGAAAGCCCACTAACTAGACCCAGACCAACAGGGTTTGGCAAGTTGCGGTCACTTGGCATAAGGACGCGTGAGGATCTGCTCACAGCTAGCAGAGTGCAGGGGTCCTAACCTCCACATCTGCACAGGAGTTCATGTCGCCTTGTCCTTACCAGCTTTAAGCTGCACACAGGCAAAGACATCCCCAACTGCTGGAGGCCTGAACAGTCTGAGGGAAAGTTGTACTCGTCTTATAGGAGTGAATTATGAAATACTTCCTGGGGCTGGAGAGATGGCTCAGCCATTAAAAGTACTTGCTTGCAAATATATACAAAACCAAATGCTTTGTTGCATGCGTCTGAAGTTTGTTTGCAGAGGCAAGAGGCCCTGGCATGCCCAAGCTCGCTCTCTCTCTCTCTCTCTCTCTCTCTCTTTCCCTCCTTTCTTGCAAATAAATAAATAAATAACTATTTTTTTAAAAAAATAAGGGAACCAATTTCTAAAAAGGATTTTTTTCTACTATTATGTAATAGGACAGAAATGATGACATCAAAATAGAAGAGAGAAAAAAAACATAAAACAAGAATATTGGGAAGAAGGGATTCAGTGGAGGAGTGATCCAGAAAGGGAAAAGGGAAGGTTGTGGGAGGGAACTATTATCATGGTATATTGCCTATGTATATGGAAATTGTCGATGAAAAGTTTTAAAAAATATTTTATTTATTTGCAAGCAGAAAGAGCTAGACAGAAGAGAGACAGAGAGAAGGGCTTGTCAGGGCCTCCAGCAAAGGAACTCCAGATGCATGCACCACTTTGTGTATCTAGCTTTACACGGGTACTGGGGAATCAAACTCAGGCAATAGGCTTTGCAGGCAAGTGCCTTAGCCTTAACCATTGAGCAATCTTTCCAGGTCATTAAAAAGTTTTTTAAAATATGAAAATAAGCCAGGCATGGTAGTGCATGCCTTTAGTCCCAGCACTTGAGAGGCAGAGGTAGGAGGATCTCCGTGAGTTCAAGGCCACCCTGAGACTACAAAGTGAATTCCAGGTCAGCCTGGACTAGAGCATGACCCTACCTCGAAAAGCAAACAAATAAACAAAGACTTCCTGGGCCTTTTTTCAAAGAAGTCACTGGTCTTCTCCAGAGGAGATCTGGCTGGGGTTTCCTACCTTTCCTGGCACTAGGAAGTGGCCACAGGGCTTTGCAGCTTTCTTTGCCAGCTCTGTCCTCCGGACCGAGCACCTCCTTGGGGCTTCCTTCTTTGCAGAAGGGCCTGATGAGCCACTGTGATGAGGAACTGTTCTTGGAAAGAGCCACTGTTCCGTGAGCTCTTTTCCGGAAGGAAAGAGCCGTGTTTTTAGGGACTGTTTCAGGCTCAGCCTTGGGTTCACAGGCATCACATTCCTTTTTTTTTGATGTTTCGAGGTAGGGTCTCTCTAGTCCAGGCTGACCTGGAATTCACTATGTAGTCTCAAGGTGGCCTTGAAGTCACGCGATCCTCCTACCTCTGCCTCCCGAGTGCTGGGATTCAAGGCGTGCACCGCCACACCCGGCTTCTAGGCATCACATTCTTATCTTTTCCTTCTTTCCTCAGATGCCCTTTGCACAGAGCTTTCTTCTCGGAATTGTCATCACACACATACTCTGTACAGCTTGTGCAGAGCTCACTGGCTTTGCACACTTCCCCTTCTTTACGTGGGTCCTGACAGCTCTAGACTAGCCAATCCTCAGCAACCATGCAGGGGGTGGATAGTGGTTTCTTGGCCTCCAAGTGGTCATTCAGACATTCAGATTGCCCAGGTCATCAGTGCCCACTGCTTGGGCTGGTTACCCTGACAGTTGGCGCAGGTATTGAGATTAACAAGCAGCTCCTAGAAATAATTTTAATTCCAAACAGTGTACATATATATTTTAAATTATAATTATTGTTGTTGTTATTACTTTGCTTTTCGAGGTAGGGACTTGCTCCAACCTGCAATTCACTATGTAATCTCAGGGTGGCCTCGAACTCACGACAATCCTCCTACCTCTGCCTCCCAAGTGCTGGAATTAGTGTGCACCACCACACCGGGCCATTTCTTCTGTATAAACATCACAAGAACATCATCAATGTTTGCTCCCAGGGAGAGAAGGATCATGAAAGGATGAGAATATTCCTGATGTAATTGGACAAGAATAGGAAAAAGAGTATCGGAAGATTCCTGGGGGAGGATGCTCTGAGTGGTGAATATAAATATGCAAAACAGGAATCATTTCACAGAAAGTGAGAAAACACCTAGAAGAAGAGTGGGAGAGAGTCGTGGAAGAAAAACGATGACATTCTGACATTCTGACCATCGAAGTGTGGCACAAGCCGAGGACCACATCTATCATTCAGGGGCATACGTGTTCCTCAGGAGACCACAGGTGGCCATGTGGATGAAAGGTCCTTCCATGACTTCCTGGAGTTTCATCTTACTGAAAAATTTAGGAGACAGGGGAATAATAGACTAAAATGAATAAGGGTATGCTTATTGATTTCCAAGCAAAGGATAGTGAGAGAGAATAAGAATGGGTGCTGACGCACGCCTTTAATCCCAGCACTCGGGCGGGAGGCAGAGGTAGGAGGATCACCGTGAGTTCAAGGCCACCCTGAGACTACATAGTGAATTCCAGGTCAGCCTGGGCTAGAGTGAGAACCTACCTTGAAACACCAATAGATAAATAAATCAATAAAGGCACACCAGGTCATCTTGCTGCTGCAAATAAACTCCAGATGCATGCAACACTTCATGTGGGCACGAGGGAATTGAACCCAGACCAGCAGGTTTTCCAAACAAGTTCCTTTAGCCACTGAGCCATCTCCCTGGCCCAACGGTGTATTTTGGAATGAAATAGAATACATTTACAGAAAGATCAAAGTTCAGTATACTTTGGGATTGAGAAATATGCCCTCAGACAAGCTCCCCTAGAAGCAAGGTTTTGTGCATGTAATTTAGGTGATTTTCATGGAGAAAGTCAGATGGAAGAAAGACAAAAGGGAGGAAAGAAAGTTTCCTACAACCGAGGTGGGTGTGGGGGCAAAAGAAACAGGCAAAAATCAGTCTCTTAAGAATATTTTAAGGATACATTATTCTTTTTTGATCTCCCCAAAGATAAAGCTGTCTAAGGGTGAAACAAGCTTAGACCACTGCCCGACCAAGATAAGCCTCAATGAAGAGCATACTCTTTACAAGGCACAAGGTAACTGACTGCTTTTGCCCATTGAAAGGTCCTCTAACACCGTGAGCATCTGTGTTTGATTAGGTCTAAAGTGTGATACTTCCTGGAATATTCTAATTCATAAATACGAAACAATCAAACCATCAGACAAAACCTTAAAATGGCTATAATAGATATAGCCAAGACACTGTCTTTGTAGACAAAAGATTCAATATAATTTGGTATGATTCACTTAGCAAACACTGAGTGTGTGTGTGTGTGTGTGTGTGTGTGTGTGTGTGTGTGTGTGTTTAATATGAGGTTCCTACTATTGTTGCCCAGGCTGGTTTTGAACTCTTAGACTCAATCAATCCTCCTGCCTCAACTTCCCAAAAGTAGCTAGGATGGCAGGCACATGCTACTGCACCCAACTTTGTATATTTTTAAGATTCATTACATTAAAAAACAAATGAAGCCAACCTAAGGAGTATATTTATTTCCAAAGAATACCTTATAAAACTTTCTTATTGACTTTAATAAATATAAGCAATATACCATGATCAAAGAATACCTTTTAAATTATTTATTTATTTATTTGTAAGCAGAGAGGGATCAAGAGATGAGAGACATATAGAGAGAATGGTCGGGCCAGGGCCTCTAGCCACTGCAAATGAACTCCAGATACACGTGCCCCTTTGTGCATCTGGCTTTATGTGGGCACTGGGGAAATGAACCTGAGTCATTAGGCTTGGCAGGCAAGCGCCTTAACCACTGAGCCATCTCTCCAGTCCAAAGAATACTTTCATAGAGTGAAACATATCAGAGGCATAGTAAAATAAGTTATAAAGTAGCAAGAAACAAATTACCATGAATATAATTTTAATCAATATTACACAGCACCATAGTAACACTGAGTAAAAAAAGAAAATTTGTTCTTAAATCTATCTCAACTCAGCCCATGTAGATGTGTGTGTGTGCGTGAGTGTGTGTGCGTGCGTGCGTGCGTGCGTGCGTGCGTGCGTGCGTGCGTGCGTGCGTGTGTGTGTGTGTGTGTGTGTGTGTGTGTGTGAAATCTAGCTGGGCCAAAATATAACTTTGGAGCTATATGCTTGTTGATGTAACCCAAAACATCATGCTAAAAGATGTAATTTTTTATTATATTTTTCAAATATAATATTTTAAGGCATGGCATGTTTTTAAATTGGTTTGAGCCTTCATTTAAAGGAAATCCAAGATGAGTTTTCTCTCCCTCTCTTGCATTCCGCTTATTGGTTGTAATTGATTGAATTCCAGCCATAGGTCAGGCATGATGCCAATATTGCCCGTGCTTTCACTCATCCAGCTGATACTTATGGAGGGTTAATTAGTGCAGGCCAGTGGGGAGTAAAAACAGATGCTAATGGCCACAGTGATCTGTAAACTGGGTGTTTTCATCAGCATTTTATAAGAGGAAGACCATAGTTGGTGAGGGAGGTGAGTGCACCTTGCTAGGAGTGACCTGTGTTGGATATCCTGTGATCTTTTTCTTGAGTCAGGGTCTCATCCAGTGGGACTCAGTTGGCTTTTCTTTTTCTGATCTCTGAAAACAAAAGCTGAAGCCACCAAGGAACCTTTCTTCCCAGGCACAGGTGCTCCACGCTCTCATTCTGCTTCCTACAAATGGCTTCTCATCATCTTGTGCTTTTGATACATTGCATCTTCATTTTTGATCAGTTCAAGATGTTTTGCATGTTCTCTTGTGATTTCTTCTTTGCAGTGGGGTATTTTAAAATACAGAGTTTGGGGGCCAGAGAGATGGTTCAGCAAAGTCTACGGGCCTAGGTTTGGGTCCCCAGCACCCACTAAAAGCCAGAAGGATGCAAGGTGGTGCATGTGTGTGCAATCATCACAGAGAGAGAGAGAGAGAGAGAGAGAGAGAGAGAGAGAGAGAGAGAGAGAGAGAGAGAGAGAGAGAGAGAGAAATAAACATTTATTTTTTAAATATTTTTTAAATGCATAGTTTAGTTTCCAAATCTTTGGAGATTTTCCAGAGAACTTTCTATTGCTTATACTTAATTTGTTTTCACTGTAATCAGGGAATATACTACATATGACATTTAGGACCATATTTAATCTGTCTAGGGAGTATTCCCTATGTACTGTAAAAGGGTCTATACCTCATGTACCTGGATAAAATGTCTCATCAATATCTATTAGTTTGGACTCCTTTGAACTTTTTCAGCTTGTAACCCCTTTTTACCCAAGAAAATTTTACATAATCCTAGATGTACAGGTATATAAAATAGGTATACAAATCAAACATTTACTGATAAGAAATGATAAAGAAATTTCTTTTAAAACAATTTGGACACACATATGACCCTACCAACTATTAAAGATGAAATCAAATTTGTATATTAAGATGTATACATTTGGGGCTGGAGAGATGGCTCAGGGGTTAAAGTACTTGCCTACAAAGCAGAAGGATCAAGTTCATTTCCCCAATACCCATAAATAAAGGCAGATGCACAAGGTGATGCATGCATATGGAGTTTGTTTGCATTGGCTAGAGGCCCTGGCATGACCATATTCTCTCTCTCTCTCTCTCTCTCTCTCTCTCTCTCTCTCTCTAATAAATATTTTTAAAAAGAAAAATATGTATGTATACATTTGTTTGCCTAACATAATACAATCCAAAGATATACTAATTTGATAGTAACATGCTGAGGAATGTTGGAAGGAAAATATTAATCGTCTCTGTTTCCCATAATTAAGCTATTGTGTTCTTATAAGAGCAGAAAACGCTGTACAGTAAAGATAATTCGATTCATAACATATTTGAAATCTGAGCTGAGAGGTTCTAGGTGCTTTCGTCTGTACTGCATAACAGGGTTGGCGTGTTGTATGTGCAGACCCAAGTCTTTGGTGAGGCCCGCATTTCAGCCCAGGCAGGCACTGCCCCAAACACTCAGATTTATGAAGTATTTGATTTTCAATCCATTCTTGTTTATTGCTCATTCAGAAACCTTTCACTGATGCCCAGTTTTTGTGACCTCCCCGCATTGCTCACATGGGTTGTGACCCACATTTTAAGATGCTATCAAATGCACACCACACACACATACACACCAAAAAGAACAGATAAAACTCATGCTTGTAATCCAAGCGCTCAGGAGGCTGAGGTAGGAGGACTGCAGTGAGTTCTAGGCCAGCCTGGGACACAGAGTGAACTCCTGGTCAGCCAGGGCTAGAGTATACCCCAAACCAAAACAAACAAAAAAAAAAATTCAACAACAACAACAAAATGAACCAAAAATGGAAATGATTAAATACATGAGATAGTCATGATGAAATTTTGTCTTTAAATCATTTTAATGATCTTTTAAAATGCTCATTAATTATTGTAGGTGAAAAAGTTAGGGTTCAAAATTTTTAAACAATGTATGTGCATATAAAAAAAGAAGCTGTATATTAGATCCTCCCCTATCTGTGCAGGGTAAGACTCTCAGTGGAGCTTCAAAACACAGATCCTGGAACTTGGGAGATGACTCGGTGCTTGCTTTCAAAGTCTGCCAGCCCAGGTTCAATTCCCAGCACCCACGTAAAGCCAAACAAAAAGTGGCGCACCTGGCACCCATTGCAGGGCCAGGAGACCCTGGCACGCTTACACATATACACAGAAAAGTCACTAGAGGGAGCTCATCCCTGGAGGACATGACGGATGATTTTTATTCTTTGATCTGTGCTTTTCTCTGTTCTCCAAAGTGTAATAAGTAATATTTATGAATTTTAGACTATAAAAATCTTTTATTTTAAAATAAGGTAGCATCAAATATTGGGCAAAAGGAACAAATTCTGATATTTTAGCCTCCAGATTATCTATGCTTTTATGAGCCTACATGTCTAGCTGTCATATATATATATATATATATATATATATATATATATATATATATATATATATATATATATATATTATAGATGGTTATTGATGGTTTGCAAAGAGGGAAGGTATTACTGCTAATTTGGAGCCTAGCAATGCTTGGAGTTATGTCTACCACATTGGGCCACATTGAGAAGAGAATGAACATGATTAATGTTTATGACAAGCCACAGAAAATATAGTGCATGTTTTAAAATACTTTTAACCATCAATATGTGCTTTTCTTTCCATATTCTCTTGAAAGACAAAATGTTAGGCCAGATCAAAGCAGCAAAGACAGCAGAAACAAACCCATACCAAAATCTGGAAGCAGGGTTGGCCAATGTCCTCAAGCCAATAGACGATTTCTGCACAAAGTTTTTTGTGGGAACAGAGGTAAACCTAAATTATCTGCTTTTGAAATTAGTATTTAAGTACACCTAAATATATGGTATTATAACATCTATTACATGTGTTTGCCACTGGAAGGCTTACAATCAAATGTTTTCATAGTTTTTTTTTATTTTCATGTTTTAGTGTGCTTGTTTCTATTAAATTTATTTATTTATTTATTTGCAAGTAGAGACAGACACACACAGAGAGAATGGGCATACCAAGTCTTCCTACCACTGAAAACAACTCCAGTTGCATGTGCCACTCTGTGCATCTAACTTTACATGGGTACTGGGGAATTGAAACCTGGTCGTTAGGCTTTGCAGGCAAGCACCTTAGCTGCTGAGCCATCTCTCCAGCCCTTATTAAAGATGTTTAACCTTGTTGCTTCATAGCTTCACACTTAAACTCTTTAACAGGGCTAGAAATATAGCTCAGTTGGTAGAATGCTTGCCTATTTTACACAAAACCCTGGGTTTCATCCCCAGTACGAGATAAACCAGACAGCATGGTGCAGGCCTGTAATCCCAGCACATGAGAGAGGGAGGCAGGAAGATCAAACATTTAAGATCAGCCTTAGCTACACAGCAAGTTCGAGGCCAGCCTGGGTTACAAGAGACCCTGTCTCAAAAGGGGAAAAAAGGGGCTGGAGAGACGGCTCAGCGGTTAAGGCACTTGCCTCCCGTGCCTAAGGCCCCTGGTTCAATTCCCCAGTACCCACATAAGCCAGATAAGCCAGGCCACAAGGTGGTGGCCCTGGTGCGCTCTCTCTCTCTCTCTCTCTCTCTCTCTCTCTCTCTCTCTCTCTCTCTCTCTCTCTCTCTCTCTGCTTCAAAATGAATAAATAAAATATTTTAAAAAAAGAAGCTGTCACCTTCAAAAAAAAAGGAAAAAAGTTCCTTAACAAATATGGAAATCCTGGGTTGGAGAGATGGTTCAGTGGTTAAAGGCACTTGATTTCAAAGCCTGACAGCCTGTGTTTGATACCCTAGTACTCAAGTAAAACCAGATGCACCAAGTGGCACATATATCTGGTGTTCATTTACAGTGGCAGGAGGCCCTGATGTGCCCATTCTCTCTCTTTTTCCCTCTTTCTCCCTCTCTCTTTCTTTCTCTCTCAAATAAATAAATAAATTTTTAAAATATGGAGCTGGAAATACACACACACACACACACACACACACACACACACACACACACACACACATATATATATATATATATATATATATATATATATATATATATATGGAGCCAAGCGTGGTGGCACACACCTTTAGTCCCAGCACTCGGGAGGCAGAGGTAGGAGGATCTCCATGAGTTCGGGCCACTCTGAACTATATAGTAAATTCCAGGTCAGCCTGGGCTACAGCAAGACCTTACCTCGAAAACAAACAAACAAAAAAGCAGTAAGTCTTTCTTCTCTCTTTTCCCCATCCCCTGGTACTATCAGTGACGTTATTCTTCACTTTGTATGAATCAAGAGTTTTCTCCTGTCCTTCACTTGCATACCCCAATCCATCTGCTCTTTGTAACTCCTCTTCTGATACAGCTTCTCCGTTTTCCTTTTATCAGCCAGCTGGGGGTGTTTAACTAGGAGACCACATCTGCATGACCTGCAGTCAGCCATTGAGCTTTGCTGAGCCTCCCTATAAAACACGGTGTGAGACCACCACCTGTAGCCTCTGTGTCTTTCATTACTTCTGTCTTTTTCCTTCTGTTTCCTTCTTTGTGTCCTTCTGTCTTTCCCCTCCCCTTAAAATGTTCATAAGTTAGAATAAATATAGATCACTTGTTATTTGAAATGAGCTGTATAGTTCCTGTTCTCAACCTCAAAGGGTAATCACCACCATGTTATGCATGCATCCTCCCTCTTTCTCTCTTATTCCAAAAGAGTTTATCAAATTCTCGCTTTATTACATGCTGAGGCCAAACAACTAAATAAGATGAATTTGATCCCTCTTTTCATTCATCCTCAAAAGTTTTGGAAAGCCAGCAATGGGAACTCTTACAGGTAACATAACTCCATCGCTTCCCACGTTCTCCACAATGCTATGCAGAGATAAAAGCAATCTTGCATTTGGTTCAATATAAAATCAAGTTCAGTAGCAATTTTAGACTTTTCTCCCCCTCCCCACTATATTCAATTATCATGTGATGATGAACTTGAGTCATTGCTCCTTATTTGCCTTGGTCCCATCAGTCTTAGCGAAGAAACCTGAGATCTTTTGCCTCTGAAGCTGTCTCTTTACCCAGAATCTCCAATTGTCCTAGGAGGGTGAAGTGATATACACAGACTGGAAGATGGAAAGAGACCCTGACACTGGCCGATTCATGAGTAAGTTCTCTGGGTTACTATTACTAATAAGATTTTCCTTTTAATTCTAACCATCCAAAGGCATTCTGGGAAGTCTTAGTCCTGGTCCTGGTCATGGGAGAAGGAGACAGCCCCTCTAGTTCTGATGAATGCCACTTAAAGCGATGAACTTGACTCAGTGACATTGTCACCTGAGATTGCTTGAGATACAAATAGAGATCTTGGATCCCTGCCAAGCATGGCAGTACATGCCTGTTATCCTAGCACTAGGGAGGCAGAGGCAATATGAAGTTCAAGTTCAAGGCCAGCTAGGGATACCTAGTGAAAACTTGTCTTGAGAAAAAAAAATAATAAAGAAAAGAAAATCCTGGATCCCATACAGGCCTATTGAACTTGTATCTGGACTTTTATAAGATTTGCCAAGTGATTTATTTTGACAGCTAAATTTGAAGAGCACTGATTTATATGCTGCTTACATCACAGAGATGCTTGGACCATTTATTTAAAAATAACTCCCAGTGTAGTGTTCTGCACTAAGTGAGACATCTCTATCACCGCCTCCAAGGCTCAGGGACCATTGGAGAAGAGGTGGCAGAAAAGATGTAAGGGCCAAAGGGAGGGGAGGAGTGCTTGCAATAGTGTCTTCCAGACACAAAGTAACCATGATATTTGTTGTAGTTCACTTTCTCTTTGCTGCAACAAAGAACCTGACCAAAGGCAGTTGATGGGAGTAATGGGTTTATTTTGGCTTATAGACTCAAAAGAAAACTGCATCATGGCAGGGCAAACAACGACATGAGCAGAGGGTGGACGTCACCTCCGCCACCACACTACAAACAGCAGCAGAAAGGTGTGCCAAAAACTGGCGAGGGGAAGCTGGCTATAACTCACATAAGCCTGCCTCCAACAACACACTTCCAACAAGATTCCAATTCCAAAATTGCCATTAGCTGGGAATCGAGCATTGAGAACACCTTAAGTTAAGGTGTTAAGGACAACAGAATCAAACCACCACAATATTCCTGACCTCACAGTGGCTTATGCTACCTACACAAGACCTGCAAAATAGGAGGGGAAAATGATGACATCAAAATAGAAGAGAAACTAGTTGGCTAGGAGGGATTCAGTGGAGGGGGATTTGCAAGGGAAAAGAGAAGAGTTGTGATCATATTGTCTGTATTTATGGAAGTTGCAAAAGTAGTAGAGTGTTACCCAAAGGACAGGGACCCCCAAAAACAAACAAAGCTCCCTGTGTTTAATAGGCTCAGAGCCTTGGGTTTCACAACTAGAAATACTTATTTTAAAGCTTTGATTTCTATCATGGCATGAAAATATATTTGAATGTTGTTGTAGTCAGCCACACCGTTGGGATGAATCTCCCAACCAAGCACAGTTATGGGAGGAAATAATTTATTGAAGCTACAGATCCAGGGGAAATTCCATAATGGTGAAAGAGGCTGGACCCCCTTCCCAGGTCCAAGCAGAGAGAAACCCATCACCAGCACCACAGATACAACAGCAAATAGGCAAGGGAAAGAGAGGGATTTCCTTCCCCTTTATATAGCCTTAGGTCAGGGTCTTGCAACCCTTTCCCAGACTTTCCTTAAGACTCTGGAATTTCCTTCCTGCACTGCCCTCACAGGGATGTTTGTTTCTAGCTCCCCTGAGCCTCCTTACATCCTGCCCACTACTGAGAGGGCTGTCCCGGAAAACAACCTCAGAGATCCACCCAAGATTACTAACAGGTCAAGTTGACAACAAAACTTAACCATCACAAATGCATTCAAAGTTTGAAATAACTATAAACAAGGGAAGAGGTAGCTCACAGTAATGCCAGATAGACAGGTGGCAGAAAGTACCAGAAGGTGGTGTGCTGGAGCAACTGGCTGGGTTTGCAGGGGGACCTGGTCAGCACAGCAGATGGTTGGAAGAGTAGACCGAGAGTGACCTCCAAGGAACAGAGGTCAGGGCACAGCCTGCTGGGACAGCTGTCAGGGATGGCACCTCACATTTCACACCTGTTCCATTCTGTCCTACCAAGTCTGGACCAGGGTCCACCTTTGACCTGGGAAAGCTTTCCTTGCCAGTTGTACCTCCAGAGAAGCCATTATAGTATTGACTCTGCTGTGCTTCTTCTCTCATACCCTTGCCAGAATCCAGGAGATGTGGCTTCCAAAGAGGAGGAGATGTAACCCAAGGAGGGTCAAGTGCACACAGAACTCAGACACATTTTCCACTTTCCATCCTTTCCTGAGCCTATGAGTTAAAGTTGAACTCAAACCTATTAGGATAATGAATTGCACTCAACTTTTATGCATATTCATGTACCTGTTTACTCACCAATTCATGAATATTCATTGCACATGTGCTACATGCCAAACAGTATGTAACACGGGCTGTGATCTTCACCACTCCCTTGGGCACCAGACAGACACTCATACCTCCTTGTCTGAGACACTCTCTTGAGGCACCATCTCCTACAATCAGCTTTCTAATGATGCTCTTGTGGGGAGATGCTCTGAACTGCAGTCCATGTGAGCTGGTCACCTTCTGTGACTACAGACATTCTCTCCTTGGGAGCTCCCACCCAGTCTTTCATAACACGGTAGAAGTTTCCTTAGTAAAGATGAAGCCACGACTGTGACCTGCCTCTCTCCTGGTCTGTTTATCTCAAATATACAGCCAGGCAGGAAGGAGAATTCCTTCTTCTTAGGAGAAACTTCTGGAAGACAGATCAAGCCCACTACATTGTATGTGGTAAAAAAAAAGGCCACATCAAATATTTCCACATGATCTCAGAGGAAAGACAAGGTTCTGAATGACGACAGTTGACATAATTAGTTCATGTGGTCTGCTCTGAAATGGTCAAATCAGCATCCCCAACACTCTTCCACGTGCTTTCTGTGGGTGACCTCATCTCCTCATGGCGGCCCTATGGTATAGCTTACGTGGGTAGCAGCACCTGCCTTTGAACCCAGGAAGTCTGCCACCAGTCTGGGTACCAGATAACACTGGAAAATTGCTTTTGGGTGGGAGGGGAAGTTATTGTAATTTCTTCATAACAGCTGGCCTGGAGGCTCTGGCACTCCATGTAACAACTTAGGGACAGCTTCATTCATTGCTGAATCACAAAAGGAAGACACAGTTATTATGGGATGTTGCTGTAAAGAACAAGCCTTCCACTTGTGAGTAATGTTATCAATGATTATCACATTCAGCTCCCAGGATAACCCTGCTCACTCCAAGAGGTGGTGTCTAGGGAAACTGTCAACCCCAAGGCCAGGCCCACACTGAGAATCAGGAATGACTTCTGAGGGTCTTCTGTATTACCAGGAATCATTTAGATCACTCAGCAACACTTAAGAAGTATGTAATCTGTGACCTCTTCAAGATGAGGCTTTGTAAATTTCACCTCTCATTTTTTAAAACATATTTTCAAGCATAGAAATTCAGAGGGGAGAAAGAGAGAGAGAGAGAGAAGGGATAGGTACTGGGGAATCGAAGTCAGGCTGTTAGGTTTTGCAGGCAAGCGCCTTAACCACTAAGCTATCTCTTCAGTCCATGACCTCTCATTTTTTAATCCAGAAAAGCTACACTTATCTGCCTTATAAGATTTTTTATAAAGTTTTAAATTGTAGTGGAAGGCACATGAAACTTACCATCTCGAGAACTTGTTTGGAGATTCTATCAGGGGAGCTTTTTGCAACTCCTCCTTTACCCTTGACCGAGACTGGCCCTCCTCTATTCCGGCAAGGCCATCCTTCAGGAGGGACGCACACGGATCAGCGAGGCAGGAGAAGGACATCCACCTAGCCAGCCAGATCAGCAGTATCAACCCTGCTGACCAATGGGGTGACAGATGCCACAGCCAGATTGCCCTTACATCTGAAATTTACCAACTTACCCATTTTAAGTGTACAGTTCAGGCATGTCAAAGGTACCTACCTTGTTCTGTAGCATCATTCAAGTCTTTTTCTGTTGTTACCAATGCTGTTAGGGAATAAGCCTGGGTGCTGGTAGCCCTAGTAAACTATGATCTACTATCCAGTCTCACTAAGTCAATTAAAGAGAAAAGTAATAATGAAAAGCAGAAAAAGGAGATGTGTTCAATGAGAAAAAGAACAAATAAAGAGATCCACTGACGCCGCCCCCCCCCCAGGTCCAGGCTTGGGGTCCTGACATGAGATTAAAGTTTATTTTTAAAATATTTTATTGATTCATTTGAGGGAGAGGCAGACAGAGAGAATGGGCATACCAGAACCTCTTGCTGTTGCAAATGAACTCCAGACACATGTGCCACTTTGTGCATTTGGCTTTATTTATATGGGTAATGAGGAATTAAAGCTGGGTCATCAGGCTTTGCAAGCAAGTGCATTTAACCACTGAGACATCTCTTCAGCTTGAGATTTAAGTTTAAATAGTAGGCAAGAGGTATGCATAAAGAAGCAGTCCTGGTCATGGTGTGGTCCCAGCTATCATGGACGCATCATTGCCTGGGCTCCAGTCTCTTGTCAGGTGTTTGACAAGTTGCCAGCACTGTGTGAACCCTCTCTTTCCAGGAGACCAGTTCCTCCTGAAGCTGGCACCAGGCTTCATTCAGTCTTTCCCTTCTTCCAGCCTGAGATTCCTGGGAAAATTCTAATTCCTTGGGTACATTGTTCCAGCAGTCCAGTAGCTAAAAGGAGAGGCACAGTGTTTCTCTGTTGAATATATTTGTGATATGATAATTTTGGGTGTCTTTGAGATTAACAGAGACATTCTTGGCTCTTGGTTTGGTTTTTAACCCAAGAGTTAGGGTGCCAGATGGTCACAGCCACGGAAACTTCTACTGAGTCAGGGGACTCCGGGTTCTGGTCTTATGAATTTAATGAGTGAAATCCACAGACCACAGAGGGTGAAGTGTGAAAAGGTTTGATTATAGAGCATCAGAGAAGGAAAGAAAACAGAACTCCTGTACAGCAAGAGGGAGCTCCAGAAGGAGAAATTTTTTCTGGTAACTTTGATCAGGGTTTTTCATGGGAATTGACTGGATATGGGCTGAGCTGGTGAGTCCAGTGTCATAGTCAGCCATGTGCTACTGGGATGAACCTTCAAACCAGGCACAGTTATGGGAAGAAGGGATTTATTCCAGTTACAGATCCAGGGGAAGTTCCCATTTCATAGGTCCAAACACAGAGAGAGATAGAAGCCATCACCAACACCACACACACCAGCAAACAGGTGGGGCAAGAGGGAGGAAGAGAGATTTCCTTCTCAAGTTTCCTTATATCCTGGCCCCTACTGAGAGGGCCCCCCCCACTCTGGAAGAAGGACTCACTCTGGAGGAGGGACCTCCTCCTTTAGTTAATCCTTCCTGTAAGCAACCTCAGAGACTCACCCAAGATTACTGCGGGTTACTAAACAGGTCAAATTGACAACAAAACTTAACCATCATATCCATTTTCCATGCCAGGTGTTTGGGCACCTTCATGTCAGGTTTCTAGGAATAAACCAGGTCCCAGGCAATATGTTTAGGCAAGTAGTAATCTTATTAATATCCTCATATCAGATCTCTAGGGAAGGAGGACTTTAGGGAAGGAGAGATAAGGAAGAAGCAGATCCCATACCATGTATCCTGGAGTCTTGTAATCTTATTCATGTCAGGTTTCTAGGGAAGGACTCCTTCAGGGAAAAAAGAGATAAGGAAAACACAGTTCCCCTTTTACAAGTTCAAGGACATTTCCTGCTTTTACCCAAAGGGGGTAAAATTCTCTTTATCCTCAATTGCCTAGCCAATTTCTATCTCATTCCCCTCTCTGGAGAGGTAACCCTAACTCCTTAACTTGCCCCTGAAAGGACAGTTACATTCTTGAAAAACAAAGTCCATTCCCATTAAGCACCAGTTCTACACTCCTCCTTCCCCTCAGCCCTTGGCCACCACCACTCTGTGCCGGTTCCTATGGATTTGCCTACTTCATAGAAATGGAACCATGCATTATTTATCTCTGACTGCTTGACTTCATTTAGCACAATGTCCCCAAGCTTCATCCATATTGTGACATGCATCAGAGTCTCCTTTTGAAGGCTGGATAATATCCCATCACATGTCCAAACCACGTTTTGTTTATCCATTCACCTCCCAGTGAGCATATGGATCACTTAAACCTTCTTTAAAAACTATTGAAAATAATACTGTTATGAGTATGGGTGTGTCAATATCTCCTCAAACCCCTACTTTAGAATCTTCTTACAAAATGTAGTCAGTCTTTTTCTGCTTAATGTCCCGTCAATGTTGGGGGTGGGGAGAAGTGCAGCCCTCACTTGGCATTGATATGATATCCAGGACAAACTTTTGGTCTTACTATAAACAGCTAGACATTGGGACTTGACCTTGGCAGGCATGTTTTTATGGTTTCCCAGGAGCTTAAGTTGTGAAGAGCAAAGCAAAAACAAAACAAAACAAAAAGACAAAAAACCCACAACAACAATGAGGAGCATCTGTCTGCCATCAGGCCTGGGGACAGGAAGCTTAGGCAGAAGTCTTCTGTGCTCCTGGCAAAGAAACAGAGCAGCAGGAAGACCCGGAGGCCTGGGGCGAAGACTAAAGGAAACTGGGACCTTTTTGGCATCTGCACTTCAGTCTTCTCGGTTATAACAAATAGAAATTGCATCAAGCCAGTTGTTCTTGTTGGAAACTGGCTGTCTCCCATTCTGCCTAGCCAAGTCATCCCCAAATCCAGGCTCACAGGTATTTCCTGATTATCTCCTCTTCCATTGTCTGTTGATCCACCTCCTGACACCAGAGCTTCCATGGGAGTCTCCTCTGGTAACCTCTCTTTGCTTCCACCTGCCTGTAACCCATTCTCCCCCACAGCACTCAGAAAACTTCTGGAAACATCCAGGAGATTATCTCCTTTTTAGGCCTAAAGGACTCAGGAACACAGTACACATGGACCACAGTCTAAAATCTTGCCTGCAGGGCCCTGCATAGTCTGTACCCTCTCAGACCTCATTGATTTCAGGTCAGACTCTGGTCCTATTGCCTTGGGCAAGTGTACACAGACATCAGCCTCAGAACTGTGGTGTGTATGTTCCTCTGTCTCACTGCCCCTCCACACCAGAGTCTTCCCAAGCCCAAGGGCACTCCAGCCTCAATGACTCATCTCCCAAGAAATTTCCTGACCAGTCTAAATTATGATGTCCCTTGTCACTCTTTCTTGTAATAATTTTTCTTGCATAACGAAAGCTCTTTGCAGTGCTTTAATTATACACTTGTCTATTTGTTTGCTGAGTGCCTTTGTTCCTTCTAGGCTGTCAGCTCCACAGGGCCTATATAACCCACCCCTCACAGAGCTTGGCACCTAGTAATCAATGAACTAATGAATGAGAGCTTAGCATTTATTCCCCTCAGCCTGAAAAATAGCCTTGATGGAAAATCCCTTGGACCTTCCATAAAAAGAGGAAGAACCATTCGGTGACAGCCTCGTTCCTTGTCCACTCCAATAGCCAAGAAGCCCGTGAATCTCCACACTGTCCATGACGGATCTGTCCACACGGTTCAGAGATCACCTTTCTACAAAGACATCATCCTCACCATTGGGGGGTGGAACGTGGCCATCTGGAAGGAAGATGTGATGGTAAGTTGCCTGCAAAACAGCAGTGGGCGTGTGGTTCTTTGTTATTGAGAAAGACATGGGAACAATGGCCCGTTCTGGCACTGTGGTGCCTTTGGGGGACTTTTTAGAGAAATTGGAACAGATGGTGTAGGCTCCGGCTTGTCGGCAAAACCACTGGAAACCTTTTGAAAATATAACCGTTTGCTTCTTTCCTGAGGGAAGTATGTAACATAACAAGGCCTCTGTTCTCTGAAACCCAATAGTCTTTTTCTCAGAAATACATATTGTGGACAGTTGACCTGATCTTTTCACTTCCTTTAAAATATAATATGGGATTTTGATGAGTAGATAAGGTTCAAGGAGATGTGCTTGGTCTATCATTTTTTTTT
>PVHP010004592.1:0-40496 GCA_004024765.1 Zapus hudsonius | reverse complement strand
GTTGTCAATAAAGAGTTTAAAATAAACAGATAAGAACAGGGACCAGACAGAGTTAGATACAGCTAAGCTGCCTAAAACCAGAAAGGGCAGTGCAATGTGGCCATCTGAACAGAAGATCTGACATTAAATTGGGGGAGAGGGTCAATGGATAAAGCACTTGCCATGCAAAAGTGAGGATGCACCCCAGAACCCACATAAAGCTTGACCCTGTAGCGGGCATCTGCAATCCTAATGCAAACCTAAGATAAGAGGGGAGACAGAGACAGGAGAATCTTCCAGAAGTTTGCAAGATGGCAAAAGCAGCTGTAAACAATGCTGTGCTTCAAACAAGGAGGATGAAGTCTGACATGGGAAGCTGACCTCTGACCTCTATTCGCAGCCTGACACACGCATAGACATCGCCAACACACACACACACCAGCAACCCATAGAAACAATGTCTAAGTTCAGTAATGAAAGAGCATGGACTTGGTTTTGGTTTGCTTGTTTCAAGGCAGGGTTTCGCTCTAGCTCAGGATGACTTAGTACTCACTCGGTAGCCCCAAGCTGGCCTTGAACTAATGGCGACACTCCTCCATCAGTCTCCTGAGTACTGGGACTAACGGTGTGCACCACCATGTCTTGCTTGAAATCAGTACTTTCTGTGGCAGTCTAAATTGTTGAATTGTCTAAATTAATAGTCTAATTGAGAAATTCGAGGTTATCAAAAACTAAAATGTGTGTGTTTCATGGCTGGCATATATATATTCTTTTACCTAATGACTCCTCTCTGGATTTCTAATTTACACAGATAATTTGTTTAAATGTGTTTGAGGGGCTGGAGGAACGACCCAATAGAATCTGAGCTTGCTGCTCAAGCCTGAGAACCCAAATTCTATCCTCCTCAAGCATAAAAAGCCAGAGACTGTGGCAGCATCTATAATCCCAGAATGCTGTGGGCAAAATGGGAGACAATTTCCCAGAATCCCTCAGTGAGCGCCACAAAGTTTAATAACAGCAGAGTGAGATCCAGACAGAAGACTCTTCCTCCAATGGGATGGAAAGACAAGACTGTGACATGAACGTGCACTCTTACACATGGACATACACATGGATAATCAGTTCATGTTTAAATTGTATGTGAACATTTATGCAAATTTGTCACAAAAATTTAGAATCTAGTTAAATGTCCATGAACAGACTTCTACTTTATATCAATGAGTGTGTGTGTGTGTGTGTGTGTGTGTGTGTGTGTGTATGCACGCAGTGTATCCTACAATGAACAAATTTTATAGTTTGGAAAAGTAAAAGAAAGCTCAGGTAAAAGTGTCAAAAGACTATGCAGGAGCCAGAAACCCAGTTACCCACAGAAACTGAAATTGTTGGGAGAAAATGGCTTTAAGGATCACCTATAGAAAGTTCACGAATCCATTCCCTTCTTTCCTACTCATGGGTTGACGAGTGGCAGGCAGCTGTGTGGTCTAGTTTATTCCCTGGAGATATGTTGCTGGGACAAAACACCTGACCAAAAGCAGCTGATGGGAGGAAAGGGTTGATTTGGGCTTCCAGTCTTGACGTGGGGGGGGGGCGGCTCATGATGGCAGGAAAGGGTGGTAGAGCCAAGGCTGGGCATCACACCTTATCACAGCAGGTGGAGGACAGCAACCAGAGAGTGAGCTGTCAAGCTGGGGTCTAATAAACCTCAAGGTCCAACCTCCAGTGGCACACTTTCTCCAGCAAGGCTCCACCCCCCACAGTGCCACCAGCTGGGGAGCGAGTAGTCAAAACCCAAAAGGCAGGTAAACACTTGAACACACCTGGTGGATAGATGGACCCTGGCAGAGGGTAGAAAGTGTACAGTGTGATTCAAGAGAAGACACTGAGGCAAACTGGTCCTTGAGGTTAAAGGGCTTATTAATGAAAGTTATTAATGTCAATGTCACAGGCAGAAAAGAGCTTTCGGTCCCACCAGACAAAGCAGGACTCCCCCTTTTAAAGGGCTCTGAGGAGAAGGGGGCTTTGGTTAATAAGTAGCCTAGAGTATGTGCTTGTAGTCAGGCCTGCTCTGATTCCCCTGATGGCAGGGAGGATGAATGGATCTAGGGCCAAGTCACAGCAGGTGATGTTTATCTTTGGCTAGAGAGGGGAGGGGCTGCTGCAGGTGGGTGTGGCCTGAGATCTAACAAGACATATTCTGAAAACCTCCCCAAATTAGCAAATTACCCCATGGCAGAAAAAAGGAGGAGATGATTTCATGATGCTTCGGTGGCCTGAAATCTCTTGCAAATGTATTTCTAAGGCATCTGAAGTTACTTCCGGAGAGCTTGCCAGCCCGGCCCCACTGGGGTTTCAGCACACACTCACAGCTGCACTGCAGGAGTATTAGTTACTTGTGCACAGCTGTGCAGAGCACACCTGGGCGAATACCTGTACTGTTGGCTCGCTGGTGTGAGGTTGCTTGGTTCCCTTCTCTCTGGGCCATGGGGAGGCAGAGAGGATCACTGTAGCAGGGGTGTGTAGAAGAGGCTGTCCTCTGCCAAGTTTGTGCCACCAGTTGGGGACCAAGCACTCGGCACATGAGTGTGGGGGAGACGTTTCATATTCAAACCACACAGCAACAGACTTTCCCGCTGGCTCTTAGTGGATACCAGAGCCGTTTCCATGGGAAACAGATCTCTGATAGCAAAATAAAGGAATAAACAAAATTTTCTTATGATCTTCGCCTAGCTAAGGTCCACAGATCCTCACAGAAGTAGTTGGGTTATTAGGACTATCAGAGGCAAATGAGAAAGTTTGATCTTTTCTTTAAAAAAAATCAAAATAAAAATAGATGGCTTATGAAAATAAATGGGAAAGAGCTTGCCTTATATTTAAAAAAACAAAACCCTGTAACAAAAGGAGTTTCTGGTGGGATTTAAATTTGCTATTAAATAATCATGGCCAGCTGAGCTTAATGACTTAAAGTCATTGTGAGTTTCTTTCAGATCACAGCAAAAGCTTTCAGTTTATCTTTCTAAAACTTTGTTTAAAGACTGGACCGCTCCTTCAGACATGCTGTGCACCAAAAAGGTACACCTCAGGGCACTGGTCCCTAACAAGACCTGGGGTTTTCTATATTGGCCGAGAAGATGGATACATCGATATCTGGGACCTTCTGGAGAAGACCCATGAACCGGCCCAGTCACAAAACATCTGCATCACCATGATCACCTACATCAAACCCTGGACCTATTCTCGTATGTTAATTGTAGTCGATCGAGCTGCGGCATTCGGGGTAACTCGGGATGGGACATCACTGAAAGCTTCTAATGTTTTTTTCTCAAGCTTTTGTTCTTCTTCTCACCCCCATTCTTCCTCCTTTTTCTTCACTGCTCTCCTTCCTTTCTCCTCTTCTTCTCTTTCTCCTTCTTCCCATCTCCACTCTCCCTTTCCTTCTCTTTAGCAATCTTCTTTCCCCTTCTCTCCTGCTATCACACTTTGGATTCACCCCGAGTTTCTCTCTGTTTTGACTCATAGCGATGGTTTCTGAGACCATCCATGCATCAGGCAGAGGCTGGTCTTGAACCTCATGATGGAAAACAGCATCTCTCAATCAGACCAATCCTAAATCTTTACTGCTTTTGCTAATTCTTTTCCAGATAGAGTAAGTTCTGCTTCTTTAACTTTTCACAGTAAGTCACATTTTCCAATATCCCACACTTTTGTGATTTTCCCATGGGCATCTGAAACAGTTCTCTTCATGGGATCAGATGGCTTAAACTTTAAAAAGCAATATACAGCAACATAAATTCAAGGATGTGTCTATGGAAAAGTAATTCATTTCTTTAGTGCCTTTTTTTTTTTTAAAGGAAAACACTCAGACTGTGTCCCCTCCCTCTGGCCCTCCGAGAAGGAACAGAAGTATCATTAATGGCCATGGGGTTGCAGGACAACCCCAGAGCCAGCTTCACACTCGGGAGAGGATGCTCAGCTTCCTTCTCATTGTTTCCATGCTCTACACAGGGAAGCTTATCTTGTCACCTATAGAAATCATTTCTATAGAAATGATCCCTGAAAGTATAGTCTTTTTTTTTTTTTTCTATTTTACCCTGTGCCAGTCTGGTAGGCTTGCCTTTTCTTTTCTCTCTTTCTGTGTTTTTCTTTTTTTCCAGGTAGGGTCTCACTCTAGCCCAGGCTGACCTAGAATTTACTATGTGGTCTCAAGCACATGGTGATCCTCCTACCTGCTGGAACTAAAGATGTTTGACACCACATCCAGCTGACTTGCCTTTTCTTAAGAGAGAGAGAGAGAGAGAGAGAGAGAGAGAGAGAGAGAGAGAGTTTTCCTTGGTTTCCTAGTGTACAGGCATAAGATTGTCTTTCTGTTCACTTCTCAGAAATGTTAGACTTGGAATGTCATGCTTCGCAATCTCTAGAATGTTTCAGTCTGGTGACAACTCAGCTGTATGTACTTTCCCATCTTTGGTACAAGATACTGACTTTGTACCTCCAGGGATGAGTCCAGGATGTAGCTCTTTGGGACCAGACCGCCAGAGAGGAAAGCATGATTTTCCATGATGCAAGAGAGCATTTAACTTCCCAAACATGTTACGTTCCCTATCTTAATGCTTCAAAGTAAGCAGTCTGCTTTGGCAATAGGAAACCTGCGGGTCTGGCTGTGTCCCAAAGCCCATGTGGACAGTGGAATCCTTAGCTCAGTGAAAATGATCCTGAGAGCTTTTCTTTGAAAATCTGCCCCTGCTTTCTTGAGTCAAGCCCAAGCCACAGGAAGGCTGAGCCATCAGCCACTCTCCTTATATGGCTGCCAGGGAAGCGGCAAGGAGGCTGACAGAGGCTGAGAGCTGGAAAAAATGACTTGTACGTGTTTCTATGGTCCAGTCATGAAGAGCTGATGAAGTTGCCAGAAGGCACTGCAGCCCCAGCAGGTCCTCTGGTAAACCACAAAAAAAAACATGTTTCATCTTTAACCTTGAAGACACGGCTCTGTCTGCTGATTGAATGTTTCCCCCTTTTCTTTTAATCTTTCAGCTAAGCAACAGTTCATAGCCGTGGCTGATTACTATGGAACTCTGCATATATTAGAAATTCCTTGGACACTGAGTCACCCTTCCCTCAATGAGGTCAGTAATTTCTGGCTGTATAGATTTATGAGAACCAGATAATGCTGAAGCAGATCTTAAATGTGTGCTTCAAATGGCAGTGTTTTTGCCTTGTAAGAGAATTAAAGACTTATGTATTTAAAAAAGTAAGAAAGAATGTAAGAGCCAAAGGAAGGGGACGAGTGCTTACATATCTGTCTTCCAGACAGAAAGTGGCTTTGATATTTATGACCTCATAGTGGCTGACACTACTTACACAAGACCTGCAGAACAGAGGGACAAAAAGGGTGACATCAAGATAGAAGAGAGACTGGTTAGAAATAAGGGGTTCAGTGGAGAAGGGATTTGAGAGGGGATAAGGGGAATGGGGGGAAGAGATTATGATCATGGCATAGTTACTATATTCAGTTGCCAATAAAAAGTTTTTTTGGAAAAATGAGCTATGCTTTTTATATATGAATTAAACAGCTTGAAGCTGGTGGGCGGGGAAGTCAATCATGAGGTGGAAGAGAGGCCAAAGAAATGAAGCCTGGGCTCTAAGGAAGAATTAACCCATTTGGGGACTCATAAATATAAAATGTTATTTTCAGATCATAACTGCATTTTAGAGAAGACGGTGGTCAAAAACTTGAAAAGCAACTCCTTTTATTATCACGAATGGTCCCCAAACCAAAACCACCTATGCTATCCACAGTGTAAAGAGAACAGGCTTTAAAAGTTATTCCAAAATATTCTAAACAACAAATTTAACAATTCTGATCAATGTCATCACTGCCATCATAACTGCATTTTAGCTCTGCCATTTCAGTGATGTCCTTCCCTGAGGGCTCAGTTTCCCTACCAGCACATTGCAGACAGCGCCTCTGAACTGGCAAGACTCTGCCCACCACCCCTAGCCCCATACCTGCCACCCAAGTGTTTCAAGCAATGCTAATAATGAGGTTATTAAAATGATCAATGAATAAAAAACATATATATATATATATATATATATATTCAAAAGTAAATATACAGACCACTACCTACAGCAAGTCCCAACATCAGCCCAATCGTGGCAGGAAGTAAGCTTTCTCTCCAGCTCCCCAGGTCTCTACTGACCTGCTACTGTTCTTATACCTAGATGCCTCACCTTCCAGGGACCAGGAACATAGCTCTGCTTTGGTCCCTTTAGGGTCCCCATTATATCCTCAGCTGGGTTGACTCAGCCTTAGATGTGAGAAGGAAGAAAACAGAACAAAGTACTTCCTGACTGTTTCTACCACAGAATTGCAATGTTGTGCAGCTGTATCCTTTCCTAGGCACCACCAAGTCCCAGGGACCTAAATGGAAGCACAGTGACACCCAAGTGGAGCTAGCTTCTCTTGTTGTAGTCTGTAGGCAGAATTCCAAGTCACGTTCACCTCAAGGATTAGAGGTTTCCCCAGTGCTTCACCTACCCCATGATTCCCCATGTTTTTTTTTTTTTAATGTCCATAATGAGTTACATTATTTAGTGGGCAAACCATGCGTTGTTATCCCGAATTCCCCGCTTCCCCCCTCCCCCTCCCTGATCAGTTGTATATCCTCCTTCGTGGGCTGTCTGTATTAGTCCTTGTGGCAAGGGATCCTGGATATCTTAGTACTCATCCCAGTCTTGATTCCCCATGTTTAAGAAGGAGGTCCTTGGGTTATGATCGGACGATCAGTGAAGTGAGCCAGAACTTACTTAGAAGCAGTGGAAATTGTAAGAGCCTTGTGCAGGCCATGGGGTCCCTGTGAGTTACCCCACCGTGGCCCCTGTTCCTAACAGTTATCCAGTGTGAACTACTACTTTGAAAGAGAGGTCAGGCATCTGGAGTATGTGCAGCAGCGCAAGATTATCCGTGATCAGGAAAAGAAAGAAATGGAGCAAGAGCTGGAGAAGAAAAAAGTTGTAAGTTGAATTCCAGAAATGAAAGTGGCTTTCCTCTCACCCCTGTGGAAATGCGTGTGTGCTTGGCTCATACCTTCCATAGGAATGCTCTACCTGCCGTTCATGTTCTTATGAGAATCAAGAGAGCATTTCTTTGATTTCCTAGTTCACTATGAGAACAACCAATTGATACTTTGAAAGATTCTCTCCATTTCAAATGTCAGTAATTTACTGTAGTTTCAAAGTCCTCTAGTTTAGTTACAGTGGTTCAAAATGTGGCCGCTTTTGTCATATGGAATTTTCATATCTGGTGAGTGAGGCATTGGAACAGACAGACTTGAATGTGGAAATCAAGACACGGGACAGACCCGAAGCCATGATCTCATCTTCACTGAGCTTCATTCAGTCTGGGACATCTGGAAGATAGGAATCCCAGTAACTCTCTTTGACAACTGCTGTAAGGCTTTCAGTTAAATAACCTGGCAATCTGCTGTCATCCAATGGGAGCTGTTATAACCATAATGACAGGTTAGACAGAAAGATGATAGATAGATAGATAGATAGATAGATAGATAGATAGTAGATGGATGATGGATGATTGGTAGACAAGTAGACGACAGGTGATACGTGGATGGATGAGAGGTGTGTTCACTGGTGCTACGAACCTTGAGATACAGTCATCTTAATCTCACCCACAAAGGAACCTGAAGCCCTAAATTCCCTGTGGTATGTGTGGTATGAGGCCTCCGTTGGCTTTTTTCACCCACTACAATTGGGGGATCTTTAAGTGTTCTCTGGACTCAGTTCTCTCTCTCACTCAAAATCACCTCATTGGTTACAATTCTACTTCTCTTTTGCTCATTCCCTTCTGTGCCTTTTGACAGAATAATTTCATAATTGATCTCATCTGTGGTGCACAGCATCTTCCCATATAGTTATTCAGATGAGACCATAAAAACACCAATGAATTAAATTTTCATTACTTTCCACTGCTACAAATTAATCTTGGTCTTTTTTCTTTCTTTCTTTCTAGAAAACATATCCCAAGACAAAAGAACAATTGGACGCTGAATTGAGACTGGAATATGAGAGTTATTTGGAGTTAGAAAAGTCAGTCCTCTTCAGTCTGGGTCTAACCAAAGTCTCAGAGAAGGTTTCATACGTGGAGATGTAGAGAGGCCTAAAAGGGTAACTGGGGACTCTGCTGGTCTCTCTTTTTATTCATTGTGTTTTGTGTAAGGTGAACTAGGAAACTTGTCCTACATAGGTTTATTTATAAATATAAAGTTGTATTACATAGCTATTAAACATTTGGATTATAATAGTACAATTTAGTTCTGTTTTGTGCTGAGTATATACTGAATTTTGTGTAAGAAAAAGTTTTTAAAAATATCTTTATTTATTAATTTACAAGGAGAGAGAGAGAGCGAATGAGAAAGAGGAAATGGGCACACCAGGGCCTCCGGCCACTGCAAATGAATTCCAGATGCATGTGCCACTTTGTACATCTGGCTTTATGTGGGTGCTGGGGAATTAAACTGGAGCAGTCAGGCTTTGCTAGCAAGTGCCTTCAACTGATGAGCCATCTCTCCAGCCCAGAAGAAATAGTTTTGAACAAGAAAATTCTCATTTTCCTATAATGATCCAGAGTTCCAGATACCCAATCTTTGACATGCTTGTAAAAGTCCTAACCCCAGACAGAAGTAGAAAGCAAACATTTTTATTGGCACATTGCTTTTGGTCACCACTCCTGAAAGTGCTTCCCCTGAGCCTCTCTACAAAGTGGAGTTCTAAACAAAATATTAGGGCTTGGTGGTTAAAGGCATTTGCCTGCAAAGCCGGCTGACCTGGGTTTCAATTCCCCGGAACCGACATAAAGCCAGATGCACAAAGTGGCGCATGTGCCTGAAGTTTGTTTATGGTGGGAAGAGCCCCTGGCATGCCTGTACTCACTCATACACTTACCCTCTCCCCCTCCTCACTTTCTCCATCTTACAAATAAATAAAAATATTCAACAACAGCCGGGCGTGGTGGCGCACACCTTTAATCCCAGCACTTGGGAGGCAGAGGTAGGAGGATCGCCATGAGTTCAAGGCCACCCTGAGACTATATAGTGAATTCCAGGTCAGCCTGGACTAGAGCGAGACCCTACCTCGAAAAACCAAAAAAAAAAAAAATTCAACAACAAAAACCATTAGTGAAGTGAATACAGGAACATATTTTAACAGGATAACACATGAAGAGGAGAATGGATTTATTCAGGAAAGTGAGATTCAAATCAGAAAATGATTAGAGCTGGAAGGATGGCTTATCAGCTAAAAGAACTTGGGTTGAGTCCACGTACCCATGTAAAGTCAGATACACAAAGTGGCGCATGCATCTAGAGTTTGTCTGCAGGGCTAGATGCCCTGTGTACCCATCCCCACCCCTCCATTTGTCTCTCTCTCTCTCTCTCTCTCTGCTTGCAAATAAATAGAATAAGAATATTTTTAAGTAGAAAATGAATCAGTGATTTACTAAATAGAGAAATAATAGAAAAACATTAACAAAATTCAGCATCCAGCCATTCATGACAACAGTAGTTCTTAGAACCTACTCCAGAAAAGACTTCCTTTATCTGACAAAGGGTTTCTAAACATAGTCCCATATCGAACATGGTGCTTCATACTGGAAAGGTAAATGCTTCTCTCTCAGATGTGGAATCAGAACCCAAGCCTAGGGTCATGCGTTCTAGCCAGCACTATACTGGGGGTTAACCATGCAGGGCATGGGAACTGAGCTGGGGGGTGTGAAGCCACACTGTGAAGGCTCCCATAATCCCCTCTAAGGAAGCTCCACTGCAGTTTGTGGGAAATTAGTAGAAGGGCTCAGCAGGAAGGTGACACAATCCACTTTATTTGTAGGGTGAAAAGGGGTGGATCAGAGTGAGAAGAGTCTCCTGGCAGGAAATCCTATTAGGAGGCTGTGGTGATGGTTCAAGGGAAAGATTAGACTGCCCAGTATGTAAAGCTTCATGTGAGCACAGAAACAAAATACTAATTAGATGGGAAAGAGAAGTCACGGGATGGTGCCATGGTCTACAAGTTAGGTTGGTGGAGGAGAGAAGGCTCTGAAGTCAGAAATGAGTACTTGCCCACCTGTCTCCTTTTAGACCCATGGCCAAGTTTGGTGAAACCTAGTTCTCTTCATGACGCCACATGCAGGGGCTGGAAAAATGGCTCAGTGGTCGAAGTGCCTGCTTGCAGAGCCTTACAGCCTGGGTTTAATTCCCCTGTACCCACCTAAAGCCGGATGCACAAAGTGGCACATGCATCTGGAGTTCATTCCCTGCAACCAGAGACCATGGCATACCTTCTCTCTCTCTCTCTCTCTCTCTCTCTCTCTCTCTCTCTCTCTCTCTCTCTCTCTCTCTCTCTCCCCTTCAAATAAATGTATTTTTTAAATCCATGGGTGTGCTTTCTTACTCCCTCTAAGCGTGCTGCAAGGCCATGCATAAACGTGCACCTTGCAAATCAGGCCCAGAAGGGAATCTGAGACAGGATGATTAACAGTTCCAGGGGCCAGCCTCGACTATATAGCAAAATGCTGTCCCAACAACAAAACTCAAAATCAAGACCCAAGATGCTGCCAGGTATGTATGTATGTACACTCAACCTGGCTTAATGAAATGTAGTGAGTGCCAGTCTACTCGGTTTTCAATGGGGCAGTCAGGGAAAAGGAACATTTGAGCAAAGACCCAAAGGGAGCGAGGGAGGAATTTCACCTGGTATCTTCTAGAAACACTCTATAATACAGGCCCCCACACTCTGGGCAAAATAAAGCTGGGACAACAGAGAACAGGAGTGACATGATTGTGTAACACACATCGTTACCTGGGACTGGTCACAACGCCATCACAAACAAAGGCAGCCAATTCAGGGGCCATGAAGACTGAATGCGACCATCTTGGGACTCTGGAGAAAGGACTTGGCATAGTGACCTTGTAGAGCAAGCCGTGGATATGTTTTGTTTTCATACACAGTGATTGTGACATTCTTGCGTTCATTGTGTTTATAACTGTGACAGCTGTTCGTTCATCATGACATTTTCTTTTTCTGTTAGTTTTTTGTGGCTTTTTAAAAACTTTTCACTGACAACCTCTCTATATACAGACAATATACCATGACCATCACCATCTCTCACCACCCTTCCTTCCCCCTCCCAAGTCCCCCTCCAATGAATCCCTTTTTTCCAACAGGTCTCCTTCTATTTCGATGTCATCATTTTTTTCCTCCTGTTTTGCTGGTCTTGTGTGGGTAGTATCAGCCACTGTGACATCATGAATACCACCTCTTCCACAATGGCCCCGGGGCCTTGGAGGGTGAGATAGAGGACAGGGCATTTTCAGTGTGTGTTTGTCAGCTCAGCCTTTCCGGGTCTCAGCATCTCACTGCTTTGAGGCCATGGCTGAGGAGGCAGGTTTTTGAGATCTGCTTTGCGGCCTTGCGCACAGTGCCTCTGGGCGTGTCTGGTGCTGTTGGGATAAAGGGGAAGTCACCTAGGTTCAAAAACAGGCCTCAAGGCCTCTTCTCCGGAAATGCCAGTGCTCCTTGGGGTAGCTGCAACATGGAGGTGGGCTGGGGAGGGAGACAGTGCTGGATCCACACTCTGTGCCCACTCAAGTCTAGCAGGAAATAAATACCAAGTGAAACTCGTGCACCAGGGATTTGCTGGGAGAGAAAGCAAACATGGAGACCTGGGCACGCAGATCTGTTTCCTGAGGAAGAGTGGAAAGGACAGAGCCAGGCAAGGCCATGGCCTCGGGCCACTTAGCATGGTTCCCTGTGACAGCCAGCCTTTGGGACTGAGCACTATGTCACCTTCCTGGGATGACTTCTCTCTGGGACTCTTCAACTCTTAGCCACGAGCTGATGTCCTTCTCTGAACAGAGTCTTCATCCAACAACGAGTGAGGAGGTGGCAATGTGGGCATGAACCAGTCCCCACACCCCTGTCCCTTCCCCCAGCTGTAACGTGGGCCAGTTCCATCTCTTTTTCTGCCCTTTGGCCTGGCTTCCGGGGTGGGGAAAAGAAAGGAAGCTCTGGATTTTACAGTCCTGAGTCCAAAGGCTCCATCACCTTGGGCAAGCTGGACTGTTCCCTATGCCTTAGTGACCTCGCCTGTAGAAGGGAGATAGTTATGCTTAAATGTGACTTAAGCAGTGGCTGTATAAGTCCACCCTAAAATTAAATTAGGACTTTGGTCATTCTAAGATGCAATTATGAATGTTGGATACAGTATTTAAAATGTGTATAGTAGGGACAGGAGAGATTGCTCAGTGGTTAAGGTGCTTGGCCAGCAAAAAACAAACGACCAGAGTTTGATTCCCCTGTATGCACGTAAAGCCAGATGCACAAAGTGGTGCATGCATTTGGGGTTAGTTTGCAGTGGCTGGAGACCATGGCACACCCATTCTCTCTCTCTCTCTCTCTCTCTCTCTCTCTCTCTCTCTCTCTCTCTCTCTCCATGCAAATAAATTAATAAAATATAAATAAAATGAACTGAAATAAAATGTGTATAGTAGCTTTCTTTTTCTGCAGAACTTAAACTGCTACTCAAAAATTAATAATTTGATCCAGCCCTTGGGAGTGCTGTGAGTTCAAGGCCAGCCTCGGGGCTAGAGTGAGACCCTACCTCCAAAGAAAACATTTGAATAATGTTTGATTATTTAGATTAAATGTACTTACCATTCAGCTTTACGAATTGCTTTTTGCCAAGAAATGTGTAATCGAGAAGGAAGGACACTGTGGCTCACGTCTTTAATCCCAGCACTTAGAGGCTGAGGTAGGAGGATTACCGTGAGTTCTAGGCCAGCCTGGGCTACAGAATGAGTTCCAGGTCAGCCTGGGCTAGAGTGAAACCATGCTTCAAAAAACCAAATTTAAAAAGTGTCATCAACCCAGCACGCTTTCCAGCCCTTAGATCAGCACATGACCTGTGTGCTTCTGAGGAAGAGGCAGTGGGCTCCTCAGAGGCTTCTCTAATCCACCACTGTAAATAATTGACATTTCCCTGTGCCCTTCCACCCCAGAGCATGGCTCAAGCTGGGTGTCTTCTCCCTCGTTGCTAGGCTGCTCTGTCAGGCAGATACTATAGGACTAAACTAGATCCCTACCAGGAAATTGAATCTCTCCCACATGAAGCCCTGTCTGGTGAATTCAGTCTTTGCAGATTCATGGGAAACAACCACACACTATAGAGTAGAAACACACACACACACACACACACACACCCCAACCCAGAAAGTTCATTGAGGAAGAGATGATGAAAAACACATGCCATTGCTTTTCAATGTCTTCTCGTGAACAAATATGACTTTCAAAATAATCTACATTGTTTCCCTGCAATGAAGACATTGTCCCAAAGGTAGAAGGATGGGAAGGTGAATGTCTTAACTGGTTATGACATTCTGTCATGTTTTAAAAATATTGTATTTATTTATTTGAGAAAGAGAGGGGGGTGGCACACAGAATGGGCACTCCAGGGCCTTTAACCACTGCAAACGAACTCCATACACATGTGCCACCTTGTGCATCTGGCTTTATGTGGGCACTGGGGTATTGAACCTGGATCCTTAGGCTTTCCAGGAAAGTGCCTTAACTGCTGAGCAGCCTCTCCAGCCCCCATCATGTTTTTTTTTTTAAGATATTTTTTTTAATATTTATTATCCATAATGAGTTACATTATTAAGTGGGCAAACCATGCATTGTTATCCCGAATTCCCCACTTCCACCCATCATGTTTTTATTCTTATTTTTTATAGCTTTTTAAAATTTATTTGAGAGAAAGAGGTAGAGTATGGGTACGCCAAAGCCTCTTACCACTGCAACCAAACTCCAGACATACGTGCTATTCATCTGGCTTCATGTGGGCACCAGGGAATCGAACCTGGGGTATTGGGCTTTGCAAACAAGCACCTTTAACTGCCAAGCCATCTCTCCAGCCCCATTTTCTTTCTTTTCAAGGCAGAGAATGAAGGTGTAAAACAAAAGGCTTCACACATTCCCCCGTGGCATTTTCCACATGCGTTTTCTCAGTGGAGAAACAGCCAAGTACAGTTCAAACACAGCTGCTCTCAAGCCTCACAGTGTTGGGCAGATAATCATTTGGATCATGAATGTCTTCATCCAGAAATGGAAGTAATAATCTCCACTCATGGAATTATAAAACTCAAACCAAGTGCATGAAAGTGACAGAAAATGCACATGGGGACAAAAGTAATAAACATGGAGCCACTCTGACTTCTGAGGTGATTTGAAAAACCAGCACAAGTTCACTCTAGTGTGTGTGTGTATATACACATACATATTAAACACTTTTTATTTGCACAGCTGTGAGAGAGGCAGACAGACTGTGGGTGCATCAAGGCCTCTGGCCACTGTACACAAACTCGAGACACATGCACCACATTGTGCATTTGGCTCTACGTGGGTACTAGGAAATGAAACCTAGGCCAGCAGGCTTTGTAAGCAAGAGCCTTTAACCACTGAACCATCTTCCCAGCCCTCCAGTATATTTTTTAATAGAGTGCAGTTCCTGATCATATTTAATGTTCAACTTACCAAGATGTGCCATTCTCATAACCCCACTGGACACAAGTGATTTACATGTATTAGTAAATAATTAATTTGGTCTAGTAAGTACATACATAGGTCCTAAAATCTGAAACTTAGCAAACAGGTAAATTAAACGTCACCTTATAGAATAGACAGCCCCTGTTTAAAAACTAGGAAGATGGTTTGGGGAGATTACGCAGTGGTTAAAAGCACTTGCTGCACACACCTGAAGACCAGCGCTTGTGAAGAGCTTGTCTGGATCCCCGGTGCTACACGCTGCTGTAAGGGAGGCAGAGTCGGGAACATCCCAAAGCTCTCAGCCAGCTCATCTGGTGTCCACAGCAGCGAACAACCAGAGAGACCTTGTCTCAAGGTGGGTGATGAGGACTGACACCCCAAAGTTTGCTTTATCTCCACATTCATGTGATGTCACACACACGCGCGCGCGCGCACACACACACACACACACACACACACACACACACTAACAACAACAAAAAGTAGGGAAACATTTTCCTCTTGGACCCTATTGGTGTCAACAAGGAAACCACATAACCATCACACAAATGCATTTCATCTTTTGAGATGATTAGAATTTTTCTGTTTTACATTTCTCCAACAGGCACAGCACCAAGAGAAAGCAAACTCCAGAAAAGCACTCTGGGCTCTAAGGAGGTGTCACTGGTGAGTGGCCAGGACCGCAGAGCTGATACACTAAGATGGTTTGAAACACTCCACCGGTTCATCCAGAGAATCCTAGTTTTAATGCACGGGGAGCGGAAAGTCTGGGCAGGGAGGAAAGTGCTAGAAGTGAATTGTGCCTGTGAGATCCATGTGCGCTCTACGCATGCCAGCTACAGTATACTGCAGCCTTGTGAGGGAATTCTAGCCAACAGGATGTGGGTAAAAGTGACAGAAATAACTCCAGGCCTGACTTTCCCTCTTCTCATGACCTCCTCCAACTTGAACCTCTCTCTCACTGTGTGCTCCAGATTCCATAATTTATAAAACAGAGAAAAGTTTCTCAACTTGTATCAGACTTTTCACAACTGGAAAATTATCCTTCATTATGGTAAACCTATCGAGACTTAATGGGTTTATTTGTGGTATCATAGCTAAGCCCATCCTGATAAACTCAGGTGGATTAATGAATACACTGTTTTATTAGAATATATGCAGGAAGGACTGGGAAGATAGCTCAGCTGTTAAAGGCACTTGTTTGGAAAGACTGCCAGCCTGGGCGTGGTGGCGCACGCCTTTAATCCCTGCACTCAGAAGGCAGAGGTAGGAGGATCGCTGTGAGTTCAAGGACAGCCTGAGACTACATAGTGAATTCCAGGTCAGCTTGGGCTAGAGTGAGACCCTACCTCGAAAAGAAAAAAAAAAAAAAAAGAAATCAGACTTTTGAAAATCCATTAGAGATAACTAAATAGAGGTTATGCAGGTAAAAACAAAGGGGAAGGAGTATAAAAAATTTAGGTCTGCTGGCCTGGTACAAGGCCAGGCTGGTTTAAACTCGTACCAATTCTCCTGCCTTAGTTCTCTACTGCTGGGATTATAAGTGTGGGCTACCAAGCCCAACCTAGAGAAATATTTCTGATAGTTTTGAATACTTTGAAACATCAAAACTCATTACAACATTCTTACAAAACAAGGTTCTACACTTGAAAATATTAAGGTTGTTTTATGTAAATCAACCCCAAGAAGCCACACTTAGAGCAAGGATTCTTAGTCCTGCTGAAAACAAGAATGGTGACTAGAAAAGGTCAGATTCACCTGTCAGAAGTGGGAGATAGGGGACCAGGGAGATGGCTCAGCAATTAAAGGCACTTGCTTACAAAACCTTCCAACCCAGGTTTGTCCTCTATGGACATAGAGATGAACATAAAGGAGGAATAGAAGAAAGTAATGGGGAGTGTGATCAAAATATATGTACCTATACAAATATTGTCAATAAAAAGGTTTTAGGGCTGGAGAGATGGTTCAGTGGTTAAGGCACTTGCCTGCAAAGCCTAAGGACCTGAGTTTGATTCCCCAGTACCCATGTAAAGGCCAGATGCACAAAGCAGCGCATGTATCTGAAGCTTGCAGCAGCTGAAGGCCCTGGCACACCCATTCTCTCTGTTTCTCTTCTATCTCTTGGCTTGCAAATAAATACAAATATTTTTTAAAACTTTTTTAAAAGATGGATGCAAAGTGGCACATGCATCTGTGATCCCAATGAATGTCGGACAATGGGAGGTGAGTCAGAATTCCAAGTTCACAGGACCAACTAACCTGCATCCATTGGGCATCAGCAAGAGACTGTCTCAAAGATGGTCAGAAAAGAGCATAGTCACCTTGAAGTTTTCCTCTGCCACTGGTGCACCGTGGCACCCAGATGTCAATACACACATGCACACACAAATTAATTAATTTTTAAACAGTGGGAGACAGAGGATGAGCTATTCTAAGAAGGCATCAGCTGCAGTGTTTCTGAGCAGAAGCCTTCTGAAGGTAGGCCTGTTGGGTTAGGCTGGTGGGATGGATCTGGACATAGAGACTGGCCAGGGTTGTCTAAGCCCAGCACTGCTGCTCGTGTGCCCTGTAGGACGTTTAACTAGAGCCCTGGGCTCAACCTGCCAGGTGCCAGGAACACTCCCTCCATTAGGATATGAAAAAAAGGGTTCCGGGTCTGGTCCCCTTAGGGACAAAATACATTCTGTCCGGAAGTGAGGAGCTTCCTTGAGAGAGATTCCTACTGCAAAGATGAAGGATCATAGCCAAGCAATGGAAGAGTTGGGTACAGCAAGGTGGGGGAGGGGAAGGACAGGAAGCCTGTGAGTTAGGAGGTGAGAAAGTTCCAGTTTATACCACTATAGGCCAGTTTAAACTTGTTTTTAACCACCAGTTACAAATATGGCACTTTGTTTTTTAAAAAATATTTTATTTGGGGTTGGAGAGGTTGCTCGGCAGTTAAGGCACTTGCCTGCAAAGGCTAACGACCAGGGTTTGATTTCCCAGTATCCACATAAAGCCAGATGCACAAAGTGGCGAATGCATCTGGAGTTCATCTGCAGCAGCTAGAGGCCCTGGCGTGCCCATTCTCTCTTTCTCTGTCTCTCTGTGCTTCTCTCTGCTTGAAAATAAATAAATAAAAAATTTTTAAAATTCTTTATTTGAGAAAACAGCAGACACAGAGAGTAAGGGCACTCCAGGGCCTTCTGCCACTGCAAACAAACTCAGAACAATGGAAACGCATTCTAATTTGGTACTAGTGCCAACTGAGTGTCATGGGGCCAAAATGGAGGTGGGAGGAAGGTCATTTCCTCTGGAGGCTGGAGAGAAGTTCCAGGCCTCACCTTTGATGGCGACACTTCCAGACTACACACTGGAACACAAAATATGACACACAATGTAACACAGCTGGACCTTTCCCTTGGTGATTTGTGGATTTCCTTTCCTGTGACGATGAGGACTCCTCAAGAGTAAACAACAGTCCTTCTCTGGATCAAGAGAACAATCCACTGTCTTTGCATGGATGGACATGTTAATTCCTTCCACACGTGATTTTGCACCTGTGTTTACTCTCCTTAGTAGCAGAAGTTAACATTTTTGTCTTGTCAGCCACTCCGTGAACACTTTCCACTCACTGCCCAGAAGATCAAGGCATGCCTTAAACTATGAGCCTGACCTTTGCAAGCGAAACCAACAAACAAAAGTAAAACAGAGAACGCACAATTACAGTAAGTTTCCACTGAATAATACTATGCTTCAGTCACCGTGCAAGCTGCTGTTTCACCTGAGAAGATATCTAAGGAATACATTACATTTTCACGTATGCTCCTCAATCCACAAATACAAGATTTTTTTTTCTCAGCCAGGCGCTGTGCTCACATATAAGCACAACACTTGAGAGGCTGAGGCAGGATGATTGCCAACAGTCTGAAGCCAGCCTGGGGTACAGAGTGAGACCCTGTCTTAAGCAATCAAACAAAGAAACCAACATTGTCCTTTATTGTTTTCTAAGTCACACCGTTCATTTCTGTAGAGGAAGACTTCTTCTACAACCCTTTTATCCTTTTTTTCCATGTAAAGTAATAAACTTAGTATATAAAATCTTTGTTGGAATTTCCTTCTAATTTTGGAATAGTTTTTATTAGTTTGTCGTAGGCTGAATGTTCCTAAAGATATCCATGCCCTAATCCTAGAAGCCTGTGAATCTTACTTTATATGGAGTTAAAGGATCCAATAGATAAAATCGAGGACTTGGAAAGATTTCCCTGGGTTATCCAGATTGGCCTTAGAGATAATTACAAGGAGGTGGAGGGAGATCTGACTGCAGAAGGGAAGAGACCATGTGAAGATGTACAAGGATTAGTCTTCTGTCTGGAAATATGACCGATATGCAATATGTTCCTACAGTAAAGTTCACAACTAATTTTTTTTAAAGCTGCTGGTGTGGTCATAAGCCCCAGGGAGGAAACTACTATGGTTGTTTGGCCTGATATATGTATTATGTCCACCAAACTGCACTCTAAATATTTATGCTTAGTCCCATATATTAATGCTACTCTCACTTTTGGTTAGAGAAACTTCTCTTTGCAGATGATATTGACCACTGGGGAGACCCAAACCTCAATATAGTGCTGAGAACAAGAGCCAGTGGAGTGTTCAGCACTAAGTGACACATCTTTATCACACTCTCCAAGGCTCAGGGACCATTGCAGAAGAGGTGGTGGAAAGAATTTAAGAGTCAAACGGGGGAGAGCTTACAATACTGTCTTCTAGACACAAAGTGGCCATGGCATTCATGACCTCACATGACCTGCATAATAAGAGGGAAAAATAATGACATCAAAAAGAACAGAGACTGCTTGGGAAGAAGGGATTCAGTGAAGCGGGGACAGAGGAGGGGGAAGGGAGGGCAGTGAGAGGAGATTGTGAGCATGCTATACTGTATAGAAGTATGGAGGCTGTCAATAACAAATTAGCAAGGGGGCTGGAAAGATGGTTCAGCAGTTAATGGCCCTTGTTTGCAAAGCTCGAAGGCCTGGGTTTGATTCCCCAGTATTTACGTAAATCCTGATGCACAAAATGGTGCATATGTCTGGAGTTTGTTTGCAGTGGTACTAGGCCCTGGTGTACCCATTCTCATTTTTCTGCTTGCAAATAAATAAAATTACTTTTAAAAATTAAAAAGGTCTGGGCGGGAGGCAGAGGTAGGATGTTCACTGTGAGTTCAAGGCCACCCTGAGACTACATAATGAATTCCAGGTCAGCCTGGGCTAGAGGAGACCCTACCTTGAAAACCAATAATAAAATAAATTAAAATGGGCTGGAGAAATGGCTAGGTGGTTAAAGGCACTTGCCTGCAAGCCTGTGGCCCACGTTCAATTATCCATGTACATACAAAAAGCTAGATGTACAAAGTGGCCCATGCATCTAGTTTGTTTGCAATGGCATGAGCCCTGGCACACCCATACTCACTCTCTCTGCTTGCAAATCAAAACATTAAAAAAAAAGTTTCAAAACAGTTATGGACACAGAGCTGGGCGTGGTGGCGCATGTTAATCCCAGCACAGGTGAGGCAGAGGTAGGAGGTTCACTGTGAGTTCGTGGCCACCCTGAGACAACATAGTGAATTCCAGGTCAGCCTGGGCTAGAGTGAGACCCTATCTAGAAAAGGAAACAAAAAAAAATAGATAAATATCAAAGAGATTGTGTTTGCAGTAAACAGAAATCTTTATCCCAAAATCTTCTTTTGACAGTTTTAAAGTTTTAGGCTTCAGTTTAGGTCTATGATCTATTGAGTCAATTTTTACAAATAGCATAATGTTGGATCAAAATCTCGTTTTTGTCTTTTCCTACGAATATCCAGTTGTTGCAACACTGTGTTGAAAAGACCATCTTTCTTCACTTATTGCCTTTGTCCAAAACTAGCTATCCATGTATAACCTTGTCTCTAATGGTCTGTCGAGAGGCCAGCCCATACTGTCAGTTTATACATCAGCTAGTGTTTGTCCTGCAAATTTATTCTATTTCAAAGTGGTTTTAGTCAGCCTAAGCCTTCATATGTACATTTAATTTACATGTATAATTTTGGCTTACCTAAAATTTCCATTAGGTTATATTTCTGACCATTTGTGACGCAAGTCCTGTGTAAGTGCGTGAAGGAGACAGCTGATAATGATGTAAGCACTGCTTCTGGATGGCTGAGGATGTAAGGAGACAAGGAAGGTTGGCTAATATAAAAACCAACTGTCTTTCAAAAGTGAACGTGACCTGGGACTATAGCTACAGCAAAGAATCGCATAACTGAACGTAAGAACCAAGGGGCTAGTTAAATGTGCATGCTTGTAAAGCCTGCCAGCCTGGATTCAATTACCCAGCCAACCACATAAAGCTGAATGTGCCTACACACACATTCTTCCATATATATACACAGAAAAAAATAAATTAAAAATGTATAAGAATCAGCTGGGCATGGTGGCACACACCTTTAATCCCAGCACTTGAGAGGCAGAGGTAGGAGGATTGCTGTGAGCTCCAAGCAGAAGCAAGAGAAACTAAGCTCTGACACTTTCTTAGAAATGGTCTTTAAAAGGGGTTCAATTAGACGTTTAAAAGAAAAGCAGTTGAGCCTGGGAGATGACTCAATGGTTAAGAGCACTTATTTGCAAAGCCTCTCTTCCAGAGTTCAAATCAACAGCACTCACATAAAACCAGATGCAAAGTGGTACATGCCTGTGATCCCAATGTATAATGAGAGGCAGAGCCAGAACCAGAAGCTCACAGGCCCAGCGAGTCTGACGTTTGCAGTCTGCAGCTATTTGCAGCTGAGAGACCCTGCCTCCAAGAACATGGAAGAGCAGACACCTCAACATTATCTTCTGACCCCCATATGCGTGCTATGGCATACACGTGTCCAGGTTTGCACATACTCTCGCACGTGCACTCAAGAGCCAGTGTGCGCATAAATAAAGTTAAATTTAAAATTTTTTAAATGGGTAAAAATCTCAAAAACCCTATTCATCATTAACACCCTAGGATTTCAATCAGAAAACAAGACCACATTCTTCCAGACCAGGCTGGAGAACCCAGGGAAAGGTGAGCTTTCCTTGGAGCCACAGGAGTTAGGGAGAAAACCAATTCTCTTGGGCACAGGATGGAAAGATTTCTTAAGGAAGTAGAGACCTGAGGCTTGCTGTCGAATTGCTGAGCTCTAGGACGAGAGATGAGGTCTCAAGAATGAGGAAGACGCTTGATGCTGAGCTGTGGTCTCCATATGCACGCATGCACACATGGATGCACCCTCACACACGTGTGCATACACACACGTGTAGAAATCTCTGAACAGTAAGATAATGGGTTGGCATATGAACAAGCAAATACAGAATGTTCACTGGACAGTGTTCTAATAAGAAACCGTTGCTGAGTATCTCAGCTCAAGGTAGCTAGTGAGCCTGTGGCCTCAGGAGAATGAGAAGGAAAGATTCGTCAAGAGGTGCGAATAAGCCCACTGGTTTGGCAGTTTGGCTGGGGTACCTCACGGCAGCAGTTGCCCGGCGACATCTGGGAAATCGAGTCATTTCTGGCTGCCAGTGCACGGCTCGCTTGTCTTCACTTCCTGCTCCGTGTGCAGAAAGGTCTCAGAGTCCATCTTACAACGCTTGGCTACTCTTAGAGGAAGCAATAGAAGCCATTGTTAGGGGAGAGCAGCCTGTCTTTTTCCTGTTTCCATTCAAAGGGCATTCCTAACTTCCCAAGAGGAAGAGCATGAAATGATTGCTTCCAATTTCTCTTTATCCCCTCATTTTGTGTTCCCAAAGTCACAAATGACTCATCTGGTGGTGAATGGAGGCACTGTTGTTGACTAGGTACCTTGTCCCTCACTCATCACAGCCATATTGGGGTGTGTGTGTGGTTTTAAACAGTGCTGACAGACTCTGCCACTGAAAAGCATGAGTGATCAGATCACAGGGAGAAGGCACGAAGAAGCTCATCTGTCTACAATCACCATTATCAAGTAATTGGATATTTTAATTTCCAGATTCCAGCCCTTACATCTGTTTTAAAGTTTAGGAGGGAAAAGTAGGTCTGTTACTAGTCTACTAACACCCTAAGTTATAAATATTTTTAGCCAAGCATGGTGGCTCACGCCTTTAATCCCAGCACTCAGGAGGCAGAGGTAGGAGGATCACCATGAGTTCAAGGCCATCCTGAGACTACATAGTAAATTCCAGATCAGCCTGGGCTAGAGTGAGACCCAACCTTGAAAAACAACAACAACAAAAGGACACACAGGCAGAGGAGAGATAAAGAGAGAATGAGAATGAATGGGTGAATGGGTGTGTGCCAGGGCCACCTGCCACTGCAAATGAACTCTAGATGCACACACCACTTTTTGCATCTGGTTTTACGTGGGTACTAGGGAACTGAACCTGGGCTGTCAGGCTTTGCAAGCAGGCACCTTCCACTACTGAACCATCTCTCAGCCCTCTTTTATGCAGAGTCTGCTTGGCTTTGCAGGGGAGAGTTGACAGAGAATAGAGATCTGTTGTGTGGCAATTTTCCCACTTTAGAAACCTTCCCTCCTGGTGAGAGAGAAGCTCTTAAGACTCAAGCTAAAAACTTGCAAGCCTCTAGGCTCAGGAAGCTCAGACAGACAAGATGTCCAGGCCTGAGGTGAGGTCAGGTTAGCAGCACACAACTGCTGGGGAAGAGAAGACTTGGTGGAGGAGTTGTAGACTGGGCTTCAGGAATGCCGTCTTCATGACCTGTCGCCCACCCAGGGGTGGCCTTTGAGTCACCTGTGCTCCTGTGAGGAGCCCCCAATAAATGTACTGACTCATTAAGCTGTATGTACCTGGAGTTGTTTGTTCTGTCATTGGGGCTCTACTTTGGGTGACATTTATTCATGTCTCCCCAGAAAAAAATGACACAAGATCCAATGCAGCTTTGTAACCTCAGACAGACAAGTCTATGTGCTGACATTTCTTACCTGCCAGTTTGGACAAGCAGTTTTCACTTAGCTAATCATTCAAACTTGCTCTTAGGTTAGAGTGAGTTTGACGATGCCTACAGGGGAAAAGAAATTAGGCAAGAACAAACAAACAGGCTGGCAAACCTGCAACTTGTTTCATGAGCAAAGGTCATGAACAGGGGCTCACTGTTCAACATTAGCAGCTATGAAAAGCCTGCATGGTGCAGGCATGCTCTCATAACTCGCACACGCACATGCCAGTGCACATAGTAAAACCCACCTTGAATTTGAAAGATTTTTCCTTTTCTTGATCAGAACTGTAAGTTACTTAAACACAGTTAAACTCAGCAATTCTGGAAGCAGCAGAGTTGATGCACACACGTGCGGTTGTAGTTTTGACAGTCAGTCATTTGGATAAGAATTCTCCACTTAAAGGGGCCAGGGAGATGGCTCATCCACTTAAGCATGGGAGCCTTGGGCCAGACACCACCAAGTCTGACTGCCTAGAACCCATGCTAAGAAGAAGAAAACAAAACAAAACAAAACAAAACAAAAAAAGCAAAGCTGAGTGTGGCCACAGATGACCGTAACCTCAACTTGAGGAGGGGCACAAATAACAGTTGCTGGAGAACACTGATGGCCAGCAACTCCAGGTTGAGGAAGAGATCTTGTCTCCAAGAAGTACATGTTGAAGAGGGTACCTGACAATTCTCCTCTGGCCTCCACAGACATCCATATGTGTGTACACCACACATCTGCAATTCTCCACTTCAGTTGGCTAAGATCGAATCTATTCTCAGTGATGGGGTGATGGCTCAGCAGCTAAGCACACCTGCTGCACAAGCCAGAGGACCCAAATTTGGATCCATAACACTTGCCGAAAAAGCTAAGTGTGGCCGCACACGCCTGGAAACTCAATGCTGAGGGGGTGGAGCCAGGAGAATCCCTGGGGCTCTTGATGAGCCAGACTGACTGAGGAACAGTAGCTCCAGGTTCAGTGAGACGCTGTGGCAAGGAAGTAAGAAAAGTGAGAGGAGGATGTCCGATGTCCTCCTCTGGCCTCTGCATACACACACACACACACACACACACACACACACACACACACGCACACGCACACGCACACGCACACGCACACGCACACGCACACCTCACACCCCACCCCTGCAAAAAATATATTCTCATCCGGAATGAAGGTATTCAGACTCTAGAAAGTAGCATGATACTCATGTTATAATCTTTTAATAAAACATTTACATTTCTGGAACAACATACTTCAATTTATACAATATATGTGACAAAGCAAACAGAAGGAAGAAAATGGAGATAGTCTTGTTACGAAGCATTTAAAAATACTGTTTTGACTGTTTATTCATGACATACACTCCTTGCAGAACCTTCTGGCGTTCTAAATTGTCATAGAAAGCTTTAAAAACATGAAAATTTCATATAAAAATAGTTATTCATCTTTTTAGCAGTGTGCTTTTAAACTGTATAACTAGATGTTCTGTTTGCCAATGTATATTGCATAGAAATGGTTAAATAATTTTAGAAAAACATTAAACAGTTTTTGAAGGGCTGTTATACCTCAAACTTGGTATTTCAGATTTTGCATATATTTTAAAAACTATACATTCTTTTTTTTTTTTTCTTTTTTGGTTTTTCGAGGTAGGGTCTCACTCTAGCCCAGGATGACCTGGAATTCACTATGTAGTCTCAGGGTGGTCTTGAACTCATGGTGATCCTCCTACCTCTGCCTCCCAAGTGCTGGGATTAAAGGCGTGCGCCACCATGCCCGGCTATAACTATACATTCTTATGTATAAAAGTTTAAAAAAATACACTGTAATGATTTGTTAAAAGCCTTCAAAATTCCCATTTTCCAATACTGCAGTGACTGCTGTAACCATCCTATAGACAGACTTACTCAAAATAAGTTAATTTTTTTAAAAAAAACCTCATTACTTGTAGTATACTGGCAAGATGATTTGTCTCTTTAAAAACAAATATGGGCAATTACAACATTGACATTCTGAGTATATTACAAATAAATACTTAAAGCATCACAGAATACAGAAATGCATATAACAGATAAAGAAGATTTTTATTATTAAGTCACTAGTGCAGAAATCTTGTTACTTTATCCCTCAAGGAGTTGGAGGGCTCCAAATTAAGCTATGACTGCTTTTCACAGGGCTGTGAGCGTCTATAAATCAAAAAAGGAAGGTCTATTGCTTCTATTCAAATGTTTCTAGAGTGTTTATTCAAGTGTCTTTTACGTAACTTCTCCTTTAGCTTAAATGTACTTTCCCTGAAAGAGATATTTTAAGCTAATAATTTTGGCCTCATGACATACTGTATTTTAAAAAAATGTGGGATTCTACAGTCAACCCCTCCCCTCATACTAAAACCTATACACATATGAACTTATATACATATTTTAGGTTCATAAAAATATTTAATTTTTATAAGTTTAAATAATTACTGAATGTTAATACAGAATACATTAATATTTGTATAACTTTAATTTTATTATAAAAGTTTTCTAATAGCAGCATTTGTACTGCAGATGAATGGTCCAATGGTGTTTCAGTGCACAAGGGTCCCTGTGTGCACTAGCCTGACCAGCTGCAACGTTCCTCTGCAACGTGAGTCCCAGACACAGAACAGTTCCCACAATGCACAAAAACCTTGATCTAATACTTTACTGACCTATATTAGTGCATTTGAAAGTTTCCTCCATAGATTTGAAATGATTTATTAAAATATCCCTGAAAGTCCAAGTTACCTTTACCCCTAGAAAGTTTCTAATGAGAGAAGTAAAACATTATAGTAATGAAATGTTTGTGTTATAGTAATGAAATGTTTGTGACTGAATCATGTAGACTTACTAGAAACTAACTGAAGAGTAGAAAAAGAGAGAAAGAAAAAGAGGGGGGAAGGAGGGAGGGAGAGAAGAAAGGAAGGGAGGAATGGCAAAGAAAAGAAAGGAGAAGCCAAGCAAAGCAAACAGCACTATTGGAAATGCAAAACAGGAAAGTGGGGAGGGAGGACTGACTGGAAACTTGACATCAGTCTCACACACTCATATGGAGCTTGTTTTTGTTGAGTTCACGCTCCAGGTTGCCAATCAAAGTATCAATACTTTCCTGTAGATCTCTGAGGTTAGCTTTCCGATCCACTGTGGACTCGATTGTCTGCATGGTCAAGTAGGTCTGAAGTGTGCAGTCTCTGGTCACGGGTGTTTGGTGTGCAATCCTTCTTTCTGGCCCATCCAGTCTGCTATAATCTTCTCTGTTTTCTAAAGCTACATCATCATAATCTACATCCTTTACATTCTCTTTTATATTTAAAACATAATTTTCTCCACAGCTGCTCCAGTCTCCTGCATAGCGATTGCTAAGTGGGCTGTCCAGTCTGGCCTGCCTGGGCCTAAGTACACCTGATGGATCAGTACTACTCAGATTTAACATGTAAGGCCGTTCCTTCTTCCGCCTCAAATAACAGAGAGAAGACAGCTGCTCCGGGAGCAGATGGTTTGTTGATTCTTTGACAGTTAAACGGTGCACTAGAATGAACAATAAATTTACTTTAATAACAGAAATCAAAATGACCTTTAAAAAACAAGAGTTAAAAATACAGCAATTTAATAATTAACTACAAACATGCATTTAAACAAAGACATGCACACTATGGAAAGAAAGCATTTCACAATATGTTTTCTATCACCAGAAGTAATTAAGATTAGGTACAGAAGCTAATAGAATGTTCAGTGGCACTAATTCATGCTGTAGAACAACATTCCCAAATAAATAAAATTTCCAATGTTGATTAACTTTCTGTGCAAGTTAATGATTATCTAGCTATAATTCAAAGACTAGCTAAGCCAGGAGCTGCTCCTAAACTAAAGGCTACAGCAAAAAGCAGGCAAAGCATGTTGGTGTACAAACAAAATGAAACAAGTTCCTTTGTCTACAAACATCTCAGTAAGGCAAAGGCATCTCCAGCGACCGCTCTGAGGTTCTGAACTCAGTGGGCTTCTGTGCATTCACAGCAGTGTCGGCAGTTACTACGCAGCCCAAAGTCCACTTTCATAAAACGCACGGGTACTAGACTTGACCATTTGTTACCTGAGTTTGATTATACAGCATTAGCTACTAATAGTCTTCATTTATTGCCTGGAAATAGTACAGATATTTTTATTTTCCAATTCTGGTTAGAGATTCCAAAAACATACTTTGCATTAAGGCTATTTTCTTCTGAGGTAAAGTCTATTATATCTCCTGACAATGTGCTGGTCACACAGAGATGGCCACAAACCACTTATGATTTCATAGAAATCACAACTTTACTCCTTACTCTAACTAAAATACTGGTGTAAGGCTCTTCTGTACAGAAAACAGACTTAATTTAAAATGCTGAGGCAGGGACTAGGGGTGTTGTTCCCTTGGTAGAGAGAGTACCTGTCCAGTATGCACGAAGCCCTGACTTCCACCCCCAGGACCACGACAGTAATCCTAGATGTGGGAGGCAGAGGCAGAAGTTTATCTTCAGCTATACAGCAATTTTGAAAGCAGTTTGGGTTACATTAGATCTTGTCCCAAGAAAATATATGTGTTTTTGTATACAACAATAATATGCTGTGACATAGCTATGAAAGATTATCCATAATACCTTTCTGTTTGCTTATTCTGCTAATAAATGTCTCCTTTTATAAGTCCCTGACTAAGTTAAAGGGAACATTATGTTAACAACATAGTGTGAATGTGTGCTTGCTGTTTTATTGTACATTATTGCACACTGCTAACCAGAGATCACCTCTCATCAACCATATCCTTCAATCCTGGTCTGAGGCATGTGTGCTTCCGTTTCTGACATTACTGTAAAATCCAGACTTCTTTGGTGCTAGTTTAGTCAAAACTCTACCCAAGTTCTACTTCTGTATCATTACTTAGAGGATATTTAAGATGTCAATTAAATACTTTATATATTTTAGACTAAAATACCAAGTTCTGAAAATCAGTGTCACTGCCTTTTTAAACAAGTGAAATTAAAATGTTTTCTTATTAAATTTGTAAAGAAATGGCTAATTTTAACCCCAAAAGAAGAATTCTGATTTTCTTTACACACTACCCACTTTCAACAGAATGAAACAATAATATAGTTGAATAAGATTGTTGAAAAGTTTCAAAATGTAGTAAGTACTAAAAAATTAATTTTTCCTTTTTTTACCAATAAATTTGTTTTTTATTTGCTATATTAACTTTTAATTTATAGGACAAACACTTTATTTGACAAAAATGCACTGACTATTAAGGCTAAGTACTCTGCTAGGATCTAAGAATGTAAGAGTAGGCAAAAAATATAATCTATGACCTTATAAAATCTACAGTCTAATGAGGAGAAATAAAATAACAAAAACATTTAGAGGAAAAGTGATACTATTCCTCATCCCCCCCCAAAAAAACCCCCAAAAACCTGGCTTAAATCTCTACATCATGGAGATTGGGGACTAGCACAGATCTAGTTCCCCACCTGGAAAGTGAGAGGGTAGATTCTTAATACTTCTCAGTAGTCTTCTAAACAGCAGACTCAGGTATCTTTTTTTTTTTTTTTTTAATGAAATTACAATACATAAGGCATAAGAAAAGGGGACTGTTCTGGTGAAAAGAGAAATATTATTTCCACTGCTCCCAGACCCCAGGCCCATCTGGCTCCAGAGCCATTGGCAGAGCTCAGGGCATCATGGACGAGGATGGGAACAGCTGCTGGGAGGATGGTTTCCACCTTGCAATTTTGCCAATTGTATCTTAATAAAGCTGATGGGGGATAAAAGAACAGCATGCCCAACCTGTGCCTTTGACTGAAGGACAATGTTCAATTTAACAGGTGTTTAATGAATGTCTATAAACAATGGATTAGGCAGTAGAAAATATGAAAGTGAGCTTGCTTTCAGGGTGAGTACAGGGTGGTTATAGAATAGGCTCTGGTATGAAGTATTGTGTAATAAATATTTGATAAAAGAATAATATAAAGTCAGAATCTCCTTTTTTTGTTTCTTTTGATAAAGCATCTCATGTAGCCCAGGATAGCTTCAAATGACTAGTAGCCAAGACTAGCCTTATCATGATTCTCCTCCTCCATCTTCTATGTGCTGGGATTACAGAAATACACCATCACACAGGGTGTGGTGCACGCCTTTAATCCCAGTACTCAGGAGGCAGAGGTGAGAGGATAGGTGTGAGTTCAAGACTAGCCTGAGACTATATAGTGAATTCCAGATCAGCCTGGGCTACAGCAAAACCTACCTTGAAAAAAACTACAACAAAAGAAATGTATCATCACACTGGCTTGAACCTGCTTTTCGATAACAGAAAATATGAATTAAGCTTCTGCCTCCAAACCATAGAATGAGGTGGCCCTCACAAAATAATAGAGGTATTAAGTAATTCCTGACACACAGCTAATGACAAAACTCAGGAACAAAGAGTACACATAATTATTTGTTTAGGCAGAAGAATTTTCTTCTAATTACTGATGCTACTAGAAGACTTAGGAATTGCATATTAGCATTTCTAGAAGTCAGGAAACATACAGCTAAAAATTTAGCTTAAGAAGCTGAGTGTGAGAGTGCACACCTCTAATCTCAGCACTCAGGAGGCAGAAGGAGGAGGATTGCTGTGAGTTCTAAGCCAGCCTGGTACTACAGAGTGAGTTCCAGGTCAGCCTGGGTGAGAGTAAGATCCTACCTCAAAAATAAATAAATTTGGGTGTGGTGGCTCATGCCTTTAATCCCAGCACTCGGGAGGCAGAGGTAGGAGGATCACCATGAGTTCAAGGCCACCTTGAGGCTACATAGTGAATTCCAGGTCAGCCTGAGCTAGAGTGAGACCCTACCTCGAAAAACCAAAAAATAAATAAATAAATAAATAAATAAATAAATAAATAAATAAATTTAATGTGAGGGATCCTTTATGTTGAGGTCCAAGAGCAGAAATCAACCCAATTATCCAGAAAATGTTGATTCAGGATTTTTTTAGTAATTAGTAAAAACAAGTAAGCATAAAGTTAGAAATAATTTTAAACCTGTGTAAAATTATGACTTTGCCAGTTCGAGTTATTTTTTTTTCTTAATTTTTAACTGCTTTTAAAACTCGGACTTATTTTTGGAAGACTCAAACAGCTATTTCTTTGCGCCTTGGTGTCTCCCTGTCATATGCAATAAAGGAGTACCACGAAACATTTCCCAGGGGCTCACTCTGTGCTAGCAACTGCTCACGGCCTCAGTTAAGCATGGAGGAGCTGCAGTATGTGCATGAGTGCCGTCCCCAGCCCCCACTGGCAAGTGCCATAGTCCAGACCTGAATCTACCCTGACTCCGGGCACCAGCACTTTTACCACTAAGTATCTAAATGATTTCACACAGTGCAAAGAGAGAGAACAGCAAGTCCTAAAGATCCTTTATAGAACACCAGAGTAAATACATATTCTTGTTAGAACTCGAACTATGAAGAAAATAACTGTCAGCCTTTTGCTACTGACTGGAATCGTGGGTGGATAAGAAAGACCAAAATATCGAAGACTGGCAGTTTAACTGGGTTAATTTGAAGAACAATCATTAATATAGTAAGCCTATCAAAAAAAGAATAGACTTAGGGAGAAAAATGAACACTGCTTCATAAAAAAGTGAGCAACGAGAAGAGTTAAATTAATATCACTATTATGTGCCAAGTGCTATGCTGAGCACCTATGTCCATAATTTTGTATTTATTTCTCATAGATGTCTGTACACTTCTTAAAGAAATAGAACAAAAGACATTGGCATCTATAATGGTAAGGAGATTGCCTAAGTCAGAGTGCTAACTGGGACCCAGAGTGGACTGAATCCAAAATGAATGACTCACATGTCTATGATAGTCTCAATAATGGAATAAAGTATAGATTAAAAAAACTCTATGGCAGTTGTCAATTCTTCATTATTTAAAAAAGAAAAATCTAGAAAAATATTCTTCAATCCTATATGGCATTTAGTGATTAGCTTATTCACACACCCTATCACTGCAAAAGAAAAATATTTTCAGAGGATCATTTACCTGGCCAGAGTTGGAGTAAATAATGAAGAACTTCAATGTGTTTTTTAAAATCCAAGGCACTAGCAAGCTCTTCCGAGTCTGTGAAGACTCTGTTGTTGTGGGCAGCAGTCTCTTGCCTCTGACTTAGCAACACTGGTCCGAAGCACACGGCCAAATTCTGACAAGTCATCTTATTCACTTCATGGTAAGAAGCCACCAACTTCAAATGATCCAACAACATCTTTAGGGTTGCCTAAACGAAATGAAGTTCTACTGAATATACTCATCCCAGGGTCCATACCAAGGTACAATTTATGGCAGAAAACCCCTCTAAGAGGCTTATTTCAAAGGTTAGGTGATATGTTGAATGTTTGAAACCTGTAGAAACTATACAGAACCCAAATTATGTCTAAACACAATTTAGTTCATTAGTTATGTGTCCTTTTTAAAATACGTGTAATTTCCAAATTTTAACTGGAGCCCTTAGGAAAATGCATGTACCATTATCTCTTATTTCTCTCTCTGAAATGTTAGTAGTGATGGCTGTGAGGGAGATGAGTACATTTCTAAATAAAGATCAATCTATGTTGTCAGCAATGGACTCTCAGATTAGAAGCCTTATCACGTCAGAACACAGTCAGGATCTATTGTGAACAGTGTAGATTTTTTAAAAGGTCAACATTACTTCTTTTTTTCCCCAGCATGCTTCTTAACTAGTATTTTAAGCAGACAAAAATAAGGAAAAGGGAAAAAATGCTAGTTATAATTTTACATTTTTTCTAAAAATTTTTTTCCTGAAAAAATTTGTTTCAATCCTTAATTAGTAAGGCAAGTAGGCATGAAAAGAGGAATGGTTACTTAGGTTTCAAACACTTGAAAGAATGGCGCTTTGTGAAGTAGTGGCACTTTTAAAAGGGAGCTGCAATTTCTTAATTATAAATATTATTGAAGAAATGAGAATTAAAGCTAACTTAAAATTCTTATTAAAAAAAGAAAAGTATTATTTCTCAACTAAAAGGGAACACTGGATTTAGTGATTAGAAGGTCACGGTGGTCTTCGCAATCAAGTCAAGAGCAGACTGACATGCTGGCTGGGGTAAATACCTAAGTAGTGAGGAGAGATGACAGCCAGCATAACCACTCTCTCAGCAAGGGAAGGAATAAAGAGAATGGAAGCTGGAAAATATTCTCATAAGACATTTTGAAATCAAAACAAGTGAAGTAGTTGGGACCATGTGGTGGCTCCTGTCTGAAATCCCAGCACTGATGAGGCAGAGGCAGAAGAACTGCCATAAAGTCAAAGCCAGCCAGGGCTTCACAGCGATGACCCCGTCCTCCAAGCAGTCAAGCACAGAGATCATAATATGTGTCCTCTTGCTCACTCACACCATCAATCATGACACAGTGGCACTATTAGCTGTACTGTAACCGTACAACATATACATTACCACAGCTAACCTGCTAAAATGTGTTAGCTTCGATCTCAATAGCAAATGAAGAAGTTCATTTCCAGTAAGACGGGGCTTTTCTTTTCTTACTAAATAAGATGAGCCCAAGTTTTCAACTGTGTTTTGGATTGTGAAAGGTGGTATGAGTACACCTATTAAGAGCCTTCAAATGTTCACACCACTGTGATTCTTTTATACCTAAATTACTATAGCCAGGCATGGTGGCTTACACCTGTAATCCCAACCCTTGTTAGGCCAAGTCAGGAGGACTGCCATGAGTTTGGGACTAACCTGGGCTACAGAGAAAGAACCTTACTAAAAAAAAAGTTACAACTGAAATCTCCATGTACAAATATATACAAATGAGTTCAAAATCAAAATATTATATAAAAGGGAAGAGTGATAAATTATGTCAAATATATTCAACAGGATATAATACAATGTTTTTAGAAAGGCTGCTAGTAGCATGAGTAATTTCATGTGACTGCAACACTCATAAAAAACTTTGATCATATGATTTAAACTCCTGACACTTCTTCCCCTAAAAGTAGCACTCATTAAAAGAGGGGGGGGGCACTTGAAATTTCCATACTTGTCTCTTTACTCAACCCCTCCCACTACTTCTGCCCTGTGCAACTACTCCGTCTTCCTCCCCATCCAAAGGAGGAGTCACACAAGGACATTCAAGGATTCTTATACTTTCTGCCTCCAGATGACAAGAAATATGGACAAAGTTGGCCTCCTCTGGTCAAGCTCAGCCAAACTTTCTCACAGCAGCAGTGAGTTAGCCAGGGCTGGTTCTGCAGACCAGCCACCTGCAAGTCTCTCCTGCAGGCATACCTGATGATGCTGGTGCCAACGTTAGACGTGGGGGAGGAAACAAAGGGGAAAACGCAAGCAAAAGGGGGTGGGCAGAGTTCTTAATTCCAAGGTTAAGTCATACACACTAAAACAGTTGCTACATTTTAAAAATACTAAAAAGAAACAAACCTAAGTGTTATAGCTATCTTTGGATATTATAATTATAATTTTTATTCTCTATTTCTTCTCAATTTTTCTAAAACATTATTTTAGTAAGATAATAGTATACTTTAAAAACTTTTAAGACACATTCATGCATAGACTAAACATAAACTGATTTTGAGATGTACTATTTAAAGAAGTGGTAAGGGCACAGCTTAAACCCCCGGCTGCCACTAATGTTAGATCTGAAAAACTTAGCTATGGAGCTAACCATCTATCTCATTCACAGGCTTTCAGGAAAAATGGATACCAATTATGCTTACCTTCTCAACGTCTGGCAGACAATTCAGCAGATCAACAGTGTACCTGGAGTCACTGGGCTCATTCTCACAACCATTTGATGACATTTTCAAAGGACTTTTTGCCATTGTATCTAATACGGCCTCATACAGCTGCTTTGTTATCAGAGGAGAAGGAAGTTCTCTCAAATAATCTTTAAGGACACCTTTGAAACAAACCAGACAACTGGTGATTGGTCTTCAGAGTGCAAACAAGAACTACAGTGAGCTTTTGTTTAATGTTAAGTATCATGATAATCAATTTTAATGTTCTGAAAACAAAATCAACAGCATAAATATATTTATCACAAAATAGTATCTTTTTGAGTTCTTTCAACATATTTGTTTTGAAAATATGCCAAAACACATATAGCTTCCTATTACCATACACAGTATAGTTGTTATGTGATTCCTAATGCATTGACTCTGAAAGCAAAACAAACTGATTAATGTTAGATCAATTATATCAACTTTAAATTTCTACACTTTTCATTAATAATCCCAAGTGGTCCAGAGCCCATGCAAATAAGTGAGGCATATCAATGTATTTCCTAATACTAGGCACATGTCTTAAATAGGTATTCTGTACGGTTCGATAATCTCTAATGCTATGCTGTCATACAAGAAGAAAAGGTACCCATAAACCAAAGGAATGAAAACAAAAGATAAGGAGAGAAAGCATTGGCCTTATGACTGTAAAAAAGTCAATTCTGAGTATAGCAAAGAAGCAGAATGCAGTATTAGTGACCACAAAGAAGCAAAGTAAGTAGACCAGGATGTGTTCACCAGGCAAAACACAAGAGCTGGCTCCCAAACCTAAATAAATATTGCAATACTGCTTCAAATGCTACTCTTCACTTGAGTTTAGTCTGTTCTCACCTGACAATCTTTAAATTGAACAGTAACATGGTTCATCACTTTTGGTACATCATTCTAGTCTTTATTGTATTATTTCTCCCTTTACTAGTGCTGTATTCGCCATCATGGTATCCCACACAGCATTGCTTCAGACCAAAGAACTCTCTCCACAGCCAAGGAAGTGTAGCAGTGGGCTCACGCTCCCGGAATTCACTGGTCCTACCATGTGCCCCACCACCCTGAAGCAGCTGGCTTGATAGAATGGTGGAATGGCCTTTTAAAGAACCAGTTATGGTGCCAACTAGGTGGCACTAGCCTAGAGGCTGGGGAAGGGTTCTCCAGCAGGCTGTGTATGTTCTGAACCAGCATCCTATATATAGTACTGTCTCTCCTATAGCCCTGATCCACAGGTCCAGGAATCAAGGGTGGAAATAGGAATAGTACCACTTACCATCACCCCAAATGACCCATTAGCTAAATTTTTGCTCCCTGTTCCCACAACCTTACACACTCCACTGGCCTAGAAGTCTTGGTTCCAGAGGGGGAGTGCTTTAGCCAGGAGGCACAAGGAGCATTCCACTGAACTGGAAGCTAAGACTACCCCTGGCCACTTTGGTCTCCTGATGCCCTCCAGTCAACAGGCTAAGAAAGGAATTACAGTATTTGCAGGGGTGATTGATCCAGATTACCAGGGAGTAACTGGACTGCTCCTCCACAATGGAGGCAAAGAAGAGTATGTCTGGAGTGCAGGAGACTCTATAGGGCGCCTCTTAGTGTTACCATGCCCTGTTATCGAAGTCAGTGGGAAACTGTAACACCCCAATCAAGGTAGTGTGGTAAATGGCCCAGATCCTTCAGGAATGAAAGTATGGGTCACTCCTCCAAGAAAAGAACCAAGACTGCTTAGGTGCTTGATGAAGGTGGAGGAAATAAGAATGGGTAGTAGAAGAAGGTAGTTACAAATACCAACGAAGGCCACGTGACCAGTTACACAAATAAGGGCTGTAATTGCCATGAGTGTTTTTTTTGGGGGGGGGTCCTTACTTTGCTAAGAATGTTTGTGCACATATACACTAATGTCTTTGTTTTCCTCTATTTCTCTATTATGTAATTAATATTAATTTAGATAATATTTAACTTATTAGATATGAGACTAAGCATTCCTCAAGGGACCATTCCTTGTGTTATGGGGAGATTTTGCATTTCAGGTTGTACGTGGGATAGTTATATCATGTCAGGCGAATGACCTTGTTATTATCTTCATTTGCAAATTAAGTATGATGTAGGGAGATATGTTTTGATGAAAGTTTGCTGTCAACTTGACCTGTTAGCAATCCACAGTAATCTTGAGTGCTGTGTAGCAGATTTCCTCTGAATTGAAGAGAGAAAAGCAGTTCAGGGGATTCAGGAAGACATGTTAGCTAGAAACAAGCATCCCTTCTTGGGGGGGCAGTGCAGGAAGGGAATTCCAGAGACTAAGGAAGTCAATAAGTCTGGGAAAGGGTTGCAAGACCCATCCTATATAAAGACCTCCTGCCTAACTGCTGGTGCTTGTCCTGACTGACTTGTACATGCTCATCTATCCCTTCATTGGCACTGAAATGAAGCTTCCTCAGCCTTCCAGCCTAGACTGAAGACCAGCAGCTCCCTAGGAAGCCTTTAGGCCTTCAGTGCTGGACTGGGACTACTGAGGCATCCAGGCACATGGACTGGGTAGCTACCGGTTCCTTGACTCTCAGGCTTGCAGACTGCTATTGTGGGACTGTTGTGAGCTAATCCAATAAAAACTCTTTTTATTACAATTTGTTCTATCAGTTCTGTGCTTCTAGAGAACCTGGTTAATACAACTACCTAAAAGATAGCGCATATGTCTCTTCTATTCCATGCTTGTTCATGTCATGCCATATCCTTGTGTTCTTCTAAGCACATAAACAGCCTCTTTAGTCACTGTGACAGCCATATGATAGTATTTCAGAGAGATCTGTGTTCAATCCCCTTAAGATGAATGCTTGCATTATTTTTCTTATTCCAAAACATGCCATAATGAAGAACCTTGTACATCACTCCTTTGTATGAAGACAGGGTATGTCTGTAGCCCTAGCTCCTAAAACAAGGCTGTTAGGTCAAAAGCACATTTGTTAGGAAAAGCACATTGGGAATATGTCTTTGCTATGTTGGCTTGAGCACCAGGTAAATACAAGGGCCATCACTTGAAATAGGGAGCAAAAAGGAGAACTACAATTCAGTAGCTGTTTATTTTGAGTGTGTGTACAGTGTGCATGTGTAATGTATGCATGTGTGCACACACAGCACAGAGGCCAGAAGAGGATGGCGTGTGTTCTCCTCTATCGCATTATTTCCTTGAGACAGTCTCTCACTGAACCTGGAGCTCACTGATTTTAGGTTGACTGGCTGACCAGTAAGGCCCAGCAATACCATTTCTTTCCTTCCTCATCACTGGGGTTTCCAGTGTGGGCAGCTGCACTCAGCTCTTCACCTGGATGCTGGTGATGGAAGGTAGGTCCTCATGCTCATGTAGCAGGTATTCTTACCTGCTGAACCATCTCCCCAGCCCTGAAAACTATGGTTTAACAGGTAGGGAGAAGAGTTTCCTCTGAACATACTGAGCTTCCAGTGCCTATGGGCCATTTAAGGTTGCTGGATATAAAAATCCGAGGATCAGGAAAGAGAACCAAAAATAGATGTGAGAATGATCATGTTCAGGATGACTGGGGTCATTGGGGTTACACACACATCGAGGATGCACACAAAAGAGAATAAACCTGAGGAATGGCCACTGTTTAGGGAAAAGAACTTTCCAAAGATGACTAAGGAAGAATGACAACAGACTATGTGTGTTAGGAGTAGAGATGGAGGTGGAAGGAAATAACCAGCCTAGGAAATCAAGGAGAGCATGTTTTGGGAAAGACTATGATGTGGGATGACAGCCACCAGTAAACAAGTCAGACAAGGATGGCATCAATCCTGTGGGGAGAAGTACTTTGCAGTCACCCTGCATCACCATCTCAGGCCTGCACTTTGTAAAAAATGCCTCCTGTGATTCTACTGCAGGTTTGTAACAAGGTACAGGCAACAATGATCTAGAGGCAATTTGAGATAAGGACCAAAAAATATCCATCAGAAAAGGAAGTCAGCAACCTTGGCAAGCAGTTTCAAGAGAATAAAGGACACTGGAGTCTGATGGTTGGCTAGGAAATGAATGGGCATTAAAGAAGATAGCAAAAGGTTTCCAAGGCCCTGAAGAGAGGGAGTGTAATCAATTGAGCCAAGTCCCCAGAGAGGAAAGAAGAGACTCCTGAGAACACAGGAAGAAATTAAGCCAGTCCAAGACGTGAGGAAGAGGACTTCTATAAGGACAGAAGTGGAAGTGGAAAGGATGAAAAAGGAAACAGGCACACACACCATGAGAAGTCGCTCCCATCTGATGCTTAGGAGGCAAGATTATCAACTAAGTAACACGGGTGACACGAGGCTTGAGAGAAGAAGATATTAATAAGATATCAAGAGTACAAGAGAGCAGGAGAGGGAGAGAATAAGAACATAGAACTATTAACAGGTACCACTAAGGACTTAGGTAATTTTCAAGTACATGGATGTATACTTATGCTAACATATCCTTGTGTGACTTTGTGGGGTTTTTTCCCCTCATAGCTATCAGCAACATATGTAGGCTAGAGAAACAGACCACAGTTTATAGGTAAGAGGGAGCAACAGGGACACACTCACTTACCTTTTGCTTGTAATGACTGAAAACACCACACAAGATACCTAGAAAAGGGCTGGGAAGATGGCTCAGCAGTTAAAGGCACTTGCTTGGAAAACTTACCAGCTTGGTTTCAACTCCCCAGACACCCATATAAAGCTAGATGGACATTCATTTGTAGCAACAAGAGATCCTAGTGCATGAATACACACACACATGCAAGTAAGTAATTTTTTTTAAATGACACCTAAAAAAAAACCCTGCAAGATACTGGCTATCAGATAAAGACAGTGATCCCTGAGATGGGCACCACATGCGGTGAGCCCCCAACTTCCCCAGCTTACCACCTGAAGAGACTTTTCCAGGAAGTAGACAGGAAACAGAAACCTAGGTGCTGCTCGACAATCTAGCTAAGCTAAGTGAAGCTAGGAAGCCGTGGAGGTCAAAGCACAGAGATTCAAGAAAAGAATCCTAGAAGCTGGGGCTACTTTGCTTGTCAAATCAGGAGCAAGATAAAGATATCCATTCTTAACCCTTCTAGTCAAGACTATTTGGAGGTTCTATTGAGAGCACCTAGGTAAGAAACAAGAAAAAGATCTGCCTCTATTAGCAGATGACATAAACTGTATATAGCAAACCCCAGGGAATGAACTAAGAACTACTACAACTAATAAGTTAGTGTATTAATCGGAGGTCTCTAGAGTAACAGAACCGACAGGATGAGTTGTAGTAAAAAGGGGAATTAGTGGGGTAGCTTATGGCAATCCCACCAGAGCAGTCTGCTGGCCAAAGAGTCAAGGAACCCATAGCCGCTTAGTCCATGAGGCTGGATGCCTCCACAGTCCCAGTCTAGCACTGAAGGCCTGAGGCTTCCTGAGGAAACTGGGTTCCAATGTTGAGGAAGGACAGGAGCACAGTATAGATGCACATGCAAGTCACAACAAGCACCAGCAGCCAGTGAGAGGAGGGAAGAAAGTGATTCTCTTACTCTCAAGCTTCTTTACATCCAGCCCCCTTTCGGAAGGTCCGCCCAACTCTGGGGAAGGGTTCACTCTGGAGGAGGGACCTCCTGCTTTAGTCAACCCTGCCTGCAGGCAAGCTCAGAGACCCACCCAAGTTTACAGTGGATTACTAACAGGTCAAGGTGACAACAAAACTTAACCATCTCAGCATAGTATAAAATCAATATATAAAAATCAATTTTATTAATTTTATTTCCATACACTAAAATGAACAATCTAACAAGAAATTAAGAAAGCAGTTCCAGGGGCCAGGGATATAGCTCAGTAGTAGGCACTTGCTAAATTCTTTCTCCAGTACCCACCCACCCTCACCAAAAAAAGAGGAGGGAATTCCATTGCAATACCACCACAGTCATATTGTGGAGGATCCATATGGAACCCTGCAGAGAAGGTCGGGATGAACAAGGGATCCATAGCCACAGCCATTCAACCAACTCAGGATAAGCCAAATGTGTTTGTGTTTTTCAGGATGCAACGAGAGAGCTGTGGCCCATCTAACCCTACCAACCCACTGTAGGCCGATGGCTGAGATCCTGGCAAGA
>PVHP010004591.1:0-70409 GCA_004024765.1 Zapus hudsonius | reverse complement strand
CCCCCCCCCCAATTATACAAATTAGGTATGTACAGGTTGTCTGCACTCACCTATCCCTTAGCAAATTACCAACTCACCACCCTGGCTATCCAAACTCCTTTTTCTCTCCCCTATTCCTCATTCCCCTGGCTTCCTTCCCCCATAAATATAAGCTCTGCCCATTGAATAAAGAACCAAGTGGATACACTATGCACATCTGCTTACATCTGTAGCTCGCCAGACCACACCTTGCGTTGGCCCCCAGCTCTGTGGAGCCGCCCTGAGACAGCTTCCCACCGTTTTCCCTCCAGCGGCTAGTGGTGCCCAGGAGGCGGAGAACAACAAGGCATAAGCCATTTATTAGTTGTTAAATGTTAAATAATATATGCTATCCAACAAAAATATATTTTCTGTGATCAGGAGCTATGGTTAACGTGACTCTAGTTAAAAATATTGTACAGACATTGGCACACTGTGCAGATATAGAAAAGATTCAGTGGGTTCATGGTTGATAATATTAATAACTCCATTGGAAGGAATCTTGGAAAAGTTGCCAGCAAAGAAAAACCTGGGAGCAAATCTGGACTGGCACGTGTCTTCAAATGGCATAATCTTTGAAAATAAGTTTTTTAATTTGTCTATATCATCAACTATTTTATTCTAAATGGCATAATCTTTGAAAATAAGTATTTTAATTTGTCTATATGATCAACTATTTTATTCTTATAAATTAATCTCATTATATAATATGAAATATTATATATTTTAACCCATTAAATATTTACTGGAGAAACAAAGACATATTTCCAAGTGATTTACCAGTAATGTGGTAAATATTGAGATGTGATTCAGAATGCCTGGTCTTTAGATGCATACCTGAGTGTCTGTTTCATCCAGCCTCACTTTCTTCACCTGTGGTATTGATGTGTCTCTATTTATATTTCTATGCACATGAAGATTGGGGCTATGAGATGGATTTACTGCTCAGTATGATATTTAGATTGTATTAATCAAATTTTCATTTCTTCCCCTCCTAAATTCAATTTTTAATTACAAGGAAATGAGGTATGGAAAGGTTATTCACATTATCATGTTCCTGTTGTATAAGGGATAGATCCTACTCATAACTCGAACTACCACAGTTAGAAGGATACCCTGGTATTGCTCAAATTCCTTTACTCCTATGAGAAGTTGCTGAACAAAAGTGATCAACCACCCTGAATGGATCAACTTGGAGATTATTTAGATCTCAAAACCTGACTTTCATTTCACTCCAGCATCCATTCAGTCACATCTCAAAAGGTTTCATGATTATGGCAGGTAAAGATATCTTGCTATTGAGCTATAGATACAGAAATGATTTCCTGTCTTCAACAGAATTGCATGTCACTGTCTCATGCAGCCAGCTCCCTTTGAGACATACTTCTGAAAGATTGCATTCAAGCTACCTCTTATCATTACAGTACCATGGCTATAACTTGCCATTTAAATTAAAATCTCTGACTGCCTTTGTAGAGAGTGATATTCACTGAGATAGAATCCCAATTCCCAAGGACCTAATAAAATTAAGGGAGAGAGACATGAGTTTATCTCCAATTTTGGATCTTCTAGCCATTTTTCACTGGTTAGCTAGCCTCTCCTGGCATGCCTTCAAGCTGGGACAGTTGAGGTATTAACAGCTTGTACTTATTGTTAACAGGTCATGACTGTAAAGAGGATCCATATTGCACAGTGAGACAGTGGTACATTGCAGGCCATCTGGACCACAAATGGTCTTGCATGCCAGAATAGCTTGTCTTATTTGATTCTGCCTTATCTTCAAATCAATTGACTCTTTTTGAGGGACTTAAACTGATATAATGCATGTTTAGTATTTCTCAGTCAAAATGTGTAAGCTAAGGATATCACACTGAGTTGATGGGTCTCTGAACAAAAGCAGTACAGAAAAATGGAAAAACTGCTATGTATTTAGAATACAGATTATGGACATGAAAGAAACTTAAGTTGTATATATAATACCACTGCCATAAAAGCATTCTACCAGGCAGATAAAAGAATAACCTCATTTTACAGAATAGAAAACTAGGCCTGGACTGAGGATTATTTTCTACTTTCATATAGCTTGCTTGTGGTAAAGTATAGGATCCTTGCCATCATCTTGATTCTTTTTCCCTATTGGACATCATGGATTCTAAGATTTCCCAATTCACTCCACACAACACCAGTAGTTACTTGAGATGTTCTATGGTGTTTGGTTTAAACATTTAACTCAAAACCAGAAATTATATATTGAGAAGAATATACGTTGACTTCAAACTCACCTGTGTTTTATCATCAGCTTTAATTAGTATCAATTTCATTGATTTCTCAAAGCCTCCACTTATTCAGTTGGAAAAAATAGTTACACAACATTTATACTTGTTCCAAGAGCTCAACAAGATTATAAGTATGTAAAACTATCTCTTTATCTGCCTCATATGAGTCTATCTATGATCCTTTGTATCAGAGTATTGTCACATAAGGTACTCACTGAAAAATAACTTGGCCATTGGTAAGAATGAAGCTTAATATGAAACTCCATATTTCCTAGTTAGCAAGGTAAGTGATGTGTTGTTTCCTCCATGGGAGAAGTCTGACAGTTTGGAGGAAAATCTAGCAACTGAATGTGTCTGCTGACTGGGTCCTTCTGTGGAGATCAAACCGATGTCTCTGCACTTCTTTGCCTCTATTACTTCCTTGGCAGCAGGAAGATGGGCATGCAGTATCCATAAATGTAAGAATCAGTTACAAATGTTGGGGGGAATTGAAGCTGCATGCTTGGAACAGCTGAATAGATCAGCAAGAGAACAATAACAACAGAAGCTGTCTTCGTTTATAGACAAGCCTTGTAACAGCCTTAAGGAAAGGGAGAGAAAATACAATTTTGGAACACATATTAATGTGGCAGGTGCTGCATACTTGACACAATTGAATAAATAAAAATGATATTCTCTCTTTTCTAGAAAAACTTGACTCTTAATAAGTTTTCTGTCATATGTTAAGGATATTGTAAAATTGAAGATTTCAAATAATAGCATTTGCTTTAAAGCCCATACTGTTACATCCCATGCTAAGTCATGAAGAAATTCTATCGCTTGTTTTCTGTGAGTAGATGATATGTACCCATAGATACTGAAATTATAATAAAATGATGGTATTCCAGCAAAAGCCTAGGAAGAAACAAGGAGTGTTTAGTAATGGATTTATGTACAAAGAATGGGTCTGACTAAGATCACCCAAAAGGGAAAGCAGGCAGTCAGCAAAATCACAGTGCAGAGAACAAGAGGAATGCTTACATCTGATGGGACAGAAGAAGGAAGCAGATATCAGTCAGAACCTACAAAAATACATCTGAAAGAGGAAGTTCTTCTGATGATTAAAGGTTGTGGTGAATAAATCTAGCCAATGCCAACCATGGCTCTGGGGGGAAAGTCAGGAAATGACACAGACCAACTCATTTCCCTTTCATCGGCTACTGCTTAGCCATTAGACAAACCTCCTGGGAGTAGAGCTCATAGGAGCCCTTTGATGATCTCCAAAATTATCTGTCCAGAGATAACATAGAATCCTGATCTGGTCTTCTTGCTGGCTGATCAGACAAACCGGAGCACTTATTATTATATTTGAAGCATACAAGATAGTATTATGTGAAAGAACAAGTTGCATCAATCTAAAGGAATTACACATTTTAATTATTAAAATTATATTAATATTACCAAACTATTAATTTAAAAAATAACTGTTCCTCTTGGAAGTCACAATGCAAACATAAGGTCCTCTATGTCACCCTGTCGCTTCACTTCTCTGGTGGGCTGCCTAAATCATCAAACAAAATTGATTTCAAAGACTAATGGTGGAAATTAGGAAAAAGAGCTAAGAGAGATTTCATTTAGACCTACCTAGTAAGTTTGAGGAAAAGGCTCCCTCATTACTTGTGGTTTATGCAGAAACCTTTCTGACTAAGCAACCCAAAGTATAAAAAATGCTTGGGCTCAGAAAGGAAGGTAAAGAAGGGTATATAAGTGTGTACATTTGTGAGTATAGTTTTGAAGGGCTATAAAAAAGACCATACCTACTGTATGATGCCTGAGTCATTCTCAAGATATGTTTTTATATCTACTATTCATATTTCCCTGGTAAATGGCTATGTGAAATTATGGTCAGTCTATATTTTGTCATTTAGAATAACAATGAGCAAACTGCTCTATACATGAGATGAGTTTCTCATAAAGTACTGTCCTTGTTTACCTGCTTGACTATGAGACTGAAAGTACACAGTAGCTCATTAGAATTAATTTATTATTATAGCAATATCCACAAATTCTTTGTCCAATGCTACTAAAGTAAGTCTGCCAACAGCCTAATGGAGTTTCTAATTTACTCCCATGTTTGAAATCAAGTTTTTTTTTAATATATATTTATTGTCCATAATGAGTTACATTATTTAGTGGGCAAACCATGCGTTGTTATCCCGAATTCCCCAATTCCCCCCCCTCCCCATCCCTGATCAGTTGGATATCCTCCACCGTGGGCTGTCTGTATTAGTCCTTGTGGCAAGGGATCCTGGATATCCTAGTACTCAGCCTGGTCTTCCTGGCCCAAGTGTGTTGTTACTGATGGGTGCCATGCCTCCGGACAGTCTCCCCCACCATGGCTCTCACAATCTTTCTGCACCCTCTTACGCTCAGTTCCCTGAGTCATGGTGGGTGAGTAATAAGGCTGCTTTAATGTTGTGAGCTTAGGGGTCCTTGTGTCAAAAATCCTTGGTTTCTGTCTCATTGGCCTATCCTGTGTTGATTGAATGACTGTGGTTATAGGTCCCTTGTTCATCTGTCATTGTCTGCTGGGTTCCCTATGGATCCTCCCCATATGACTGTGGTGGCTCCTTTCTTGCCATGATCTCAGCCATCGGCCTACAGTTGGTTGGTAGGGTTAGATGTGCCACAGCTCTCTCGTTGCATCCTGAAAAACACAAACACATCTGGCTTATCCAGAGTTGGTTGAATGGCTGTGGCTATGGGTCCCTTGTTCATCCTGTCCTTCTCTGCAGGGTTCCATATGAATCCTCCACAATATGACTGTGGTGACTCATCTCTTGCCATGATCTCATCTTTTGGCCTGCTGTCGGGTGGTAGGGTTATATGGGCCACAGCTCATTCGCTATATCCTGAAAAATACAAATACAATCTCCATCGGAGAGTTAGAACAGTATAGGTTAACAAATATACACCATGCTGGATTACCTAGTTTCTATTTATAGTAGCCTCCCTGTCAGACGTTCTCATAGTGCATCTTTTCACCCTTCTTTTATGAGAGAGAAGGGGAGAGAAAGTGAGAGAATGGGCACACTAGGACCTACTGCCACTACAAATGAACTTCAGGTACATGTACCACTTTGTTCATATGGCTTTCCATAGGTACTGGGATTTTTAACCCCCAGCTGTCAGGTTTGCAAGCAAGTGTCTTTAACCACTGAGCCACCTCTCCAGCTCCTCTTCTCCCTTCTATAGCTAAGCAAACTTCTAAAAGTAGCAGAAATTATTTTTCTATTTACCGTGGTTAGAATAATATATGTGCCTCAGAAGTACTTAATAAATGTTAAGTTGTAGTTGATAAATATTAAATATAAAATTTTTGACAAAGAATGTAAATAGTGATATCTGTACATTATCAGGCACAGTGATGAAGAATAGGGCTTTAGAATTACAAAGCCCCTTGGCTTGAATCCTTGGTCAGCTATTCTTTAGGTGTGTAGATAGAAAAAATTCAAATCCCATTTAAACATTAATTTCATCTCCTGCAAAGAGGGTATAATAATATAATTTATTTAATAGCTATGCATGATAAAGAAATTATCAAAATAATTTATAAATCTAGTCACAGTATCAATCATATAGTATGTGTCCAAAATATCCTTATTATTCTCTATTTAGCATTAGGAAGAAGTGGTAAGAATCTCCCATTAGTAAGTCCAATTCTGAAGTGCGGTTTCAACTTGATAAGAAGAAGTAGACAATTATTACTGTAACCTTAATCAAACTCAGGAAACAATCAGCCAGTTATTCATGAGGAAAAGGGCGAGCAGTATTTAGGTGAATTCCGAAGTCGACCTCTGCAGAATTGATTGTGAACTTCACTCTTGACATGATGGCTAAATAAACAATTGCTTATTAACTGCTGCCTGGAGGTACACTTTTTAATCTCCTGAACTAGCGATAAAATGAAGATTTGATTTGGAGATTTAAAATCAGGCTATAGGCAATTTGCAGCTAAGGTGAGACAATAACAGAAAACAGGGAGGTTTGGGACAAATGGCAGAAACACAATTTAGTTGTTGACCAAGAAGATGGGCTAAAGAGACATTTCAGAGCTATATATGCTTGGAACAATTTAACCTCTATGGATGGATGACTGGGACACTTCTTGATGTCACTTAATGGCTTTCCCCTGAAGGGCACTGGAGCCCTCGCTTGCTTGTCTTCGCACAGCAGCCTCCTCTGTGCTTTAGGTCAACATCACCTGTTGCGGTCAGCTTTCTAGTTGCTGCGCAGAAAGAACCCAAGCAAAGGCGGCTTGTGGAGGAATGGGTTTATTTGGCTTATGGACTCAAGGGGAGACTCCATCCTGGCAGGGAAAACGATGGCATGAGCAGAGGGCTGGACATCACCTCTGCCACAGCACTGCAAACAGCGGTAGGAAGGTGTGCCAAATACTGGCAAGGGGAAGCTGGCTTATAACCCCATAAGCCCACCCCCAACAACACAACTTCATCGAGGTTGTAAAACCCAAACTGCCATCAGCTGAGGATCAATCTATCAGAACACATTCATTTGTTTGTGGGGGACACCTGGATCAAACCATGACATCTCCACTGAGATAATGGCTACCTTCCCAAAAGTTTTAATGGAGGAGAATTATGAGAAACAAAGTACTCTCAACTCTCCAGTAGCAGAACAGAGCTGCTCATCCACCGTGAGGTGAAGACTGGTTGTGTTCTGGACTTGTCACCAAATAGTCCTGTGCCCTTCCTTAGACAAGTGCCTATGTGATGGTGACTCCATTTTCCAAGCATCCAGCACAGGAGAGAATGAGTAGGTAGGACAGGTCCAGAGGACAAGGGTCTCTTGTGCATCAGTGTTTACTCCATATTTAGAATTCATGCCCCACTAATCTCAAAGAACTGACAATGTATCAGAACAGTTTTCACTTGGACACCTCAAGGTTGTCCAGGACTTTATAGAAATAATTTTCTTAAAGTCTTGTTTGCATAACTTCTCCAAAGTCCTTCAGAGCATTTATCAGGTTTATGATATATCATCACTCTTTGTTAACAATTGTTTATCATTTGTCATGGTTGTTTTATATGATAGCATTATATATCATTTAAGTTCAAGCAAGGAGTTCATGCTCAATCAAAAGAATGTAAAACAACAAACTCAGACCTTATTAGTGAAAATCAATATCTTTCTGTCAAATAGCCCTAAACATTTCACTTTTTTCTCCTATTTGTTCAATGGGTGGTCAATAAAGTTCATACATCATAATTTCTTATATACTCTTTTTAAAAGGAATTATTAATTTTTATCATTAATTCCATTTTAATCAATACAGAGAAAAATTTCTGAGGTAATAATAAATGTGCATATTTCTGAGCAGAAAGGGACACCAGTTTTCTCAATAATTTTGATATGATCTAAATGGAACACATAACCAGTAACTGATATTCAACGCCAAACCTATCAGAACAAAGGTTTTCCTGTTGACTTTTCTTGCTTTGCTTTTTTTTAAACTTGTTTCCTTTAATTAGAAGAAATAGCCAGAAACTGTTTGACTGCCTAGAGTTAGGACACACCTTCACACAGCCTGGCCTGAGACACTCAGGACTATGGTATAAAATTAGTCATAGGCCTTTACTGGATGCAAAATCAGGACAGTGGCCGCATTAGTCTCCTGCAGTAGCACTGATAAGACGGTATGGTCTGAATATGGAGAGTACCATGCAGACTTCATGTCCTCAGGTTGATCTTCAAAGCAGCCGAATTTACAGGTGAGATCATGAGGACTGTAACTTCATCAATAATTTGATCTTTTGATGAATCCATAGCTAAAAGAATGATTGGAAAGTAAGCCTAATTGGAGGAAGTAGGTCACAGAGGGTGAGGATTGGTTTGTCTTCATGTATATAATATCTGGTCCCTCCCTCTATTTCTTCATTTCCTGGCTGCCACAGGTGAGCAGCCTCCTTCAAAACATGCCTGTTATTTTGATATTCCACTTTACCTTAAACTCAATGCAATGAAGCCACCTGGCTGTGGGCTGAAATCTTTAAAAGCCTTAACCAAGATAAATCCTTCCTTCTTTAGTTGTGTTTCTCAGGCAGTTTATCACAGTGACAGAAAGATGAGTCCCATAAGATCTAACAAGTGAGCAAGGTACCTATGGGCCAAACACTAACCACACAAAAGAATTGACTTTTGGGGTGAATTTTGTTTTATGTCCTGTCATTAGATGCCACCTTTAAAATTAGAGAACTAATGTATTTATATATTTCCCAGACAAGAAAATGGAACTGAACTTGGTAGTTTCCTGACTTTCAGAGGCAGCACCTGTTATTATTAGTTGTGGTTCAATGGCCTGGTTGTACTAGTGATATTTTTAGAGATCACCTTGTTCAGAGTATGATACAGATATCTAGATCAACTGCACTGTGTGATCTAGGGCATCCTGTAATATTATATATCTATAAATTCAAAATATTTTGAATTCTGCATATTTCCATAAGAAAAATACAAAAGGGAATTCTATAGTTTTAAATATATCCTCAAGAAGTCTTCAGAAATTAAGGTAAAAATATCAGGTAAATACTTGGTCCTAGTGACTTTTTAATGCTTGTATACCAAATTACTATGCTGAGTTATCTATTATAAACTGGATTCTGTTTAATCTGTATAGATATGTACACAGGAATGCCCAAGAATATTTTACAACTAAATAGCCATATGGAATGATAAACACGCATGTGCACGCACACACACGTATATAATCACATGTGTGTGTGGTGTACTACTTCCCCTAATCATGTCTTACTTTCAAAACAAATACATTCTTTTCCTTGTGTATTAATTAATGATCACTCTCAGTACTCACAAATCTGAGGAAAAAAACAACTAAATGGCACAGATGCATGATGACATCCTGCCTCAAAGCAAACGTCCTCCACGTTACATGGAAAGAAGCATGTCTTTCTGAACAGTTTCTTCCTAAATTTCATTGCTTAGAAATCGTCCAGAGGATTACATCTAGACTCAGGATATCTACATTGGGAACAGATGAGTTCCTACCACAGTCATGAATGATGCCACAGGCATGATGAGTCATGCCACAGTCCTTTTACCAGCTCATGAGAGCTGATTGTGTAAACTCCTTCCTGCTGTGCTTTGAATGCCCTCTCCAAACTCAGAATAGAAGTCTCAAGAGTTTGCTCCCTTATCAAGTTAGGAGAGTCCCACCCTCAATGAATATACTAATCACCTTGCTTCAGAAGTGAGCTTTCTCTTCCCTCTAGTCTCTTTTCACCTTCTCTGCCTTCCATCTTATGGTGCCTGCTGCTCTAAGATGGTGCAGTGAGAAGGACCTTATAAGGGGCCATCAGCTTGACACTGGACTTTCTGTCCTTCTGCATTCAGGTCCAGAACTCTATGACTGTTAAATTTGATTATAACACAAATGAATTATGGAAAGCATTTCCCAAATCTAAAGTTACATTCCTTTCACACCTTTAAAGGTATCAAAATCAGCAATTGTTTTTTTGGGGGAGGGGGAGGAAGGGATGGATTTATTTCAAGCTTACACATTCAGGGGAGTTCCATCAATGGCAGAAGAAGCTGGCTCCCATTCATAAATCCAAGCAGAGAGACACCACCAAAAAGCCAACACCACAAGGAAGCACAAATGGACAGCAAACAGCAGGAAAGCCTACAGAGCTCAGAAAGCTCTGTCTACCTTTAGACTGGAATGGGATCTGCTCCCAAACACACCTCAGGAATGGGCCCTATGATCTACCCCCAGTGATACTTCTAATCTAAGTTTTAATGAAATCCCTGAGTCTATTGGGGAACATACATTCAAACTACCATTGATATACTTCAACCCACCTCTTAGCCAGTTTTATAAAATTCATTGCTAATAGTAACCTTATGTACAGTTTTAGCTATAGACTCTTTCAATATAAATCTTGTATCTCTAGACCAGAATCATGAATCAGATCTCTTAACTACTGTTGCAGTTACCTTTGTGCTGCTTGACACTCAACCAAAAGCAGCTTATAGTAGGAAACGGTTTGTTCCAAGTTTACAATGTCCAGGGGAATACCATCAGTGGCAGAAGAATCTGGCTCTCTTCCATAAATCCAAGCAGAGAGGCATCTAAAACAACCAGCACCCAACACGGCTGAGTACTAAGAGATACAGGATCCCTTGCCACAAGAACTAATACAGACAGCCCACGGAGGAGGATATACAACTGATCAGGGATGGGGAGGGGGGGAATTGGGGAATTCGGGATAACAACGCATGGTTTGCCCACTAAATAATGTAACTCATTATGGACAATAAATATATATTTTTAAAAAAACCAGCACCACAAAAAATAAATAAATAAAATAAAAAATAAAAAACAAACACCTGAGCTCATTCTGCTTTCAACATGCTTTAGGGCTGGAGGCAAGATCTGTCCCCAAACGTAGGGCTGGATCCTTCCCTGGTGACGCCCTATGTAGTAGTGATCTACCTACTAGGGGCTGAAGTTGCAAAATCAATTTTCATAAAACATCTCAGTCTATGGGGCCATATATTCAAACTACCAAATTCAAACTAACAAAACTATTTTCCATGGTTGGAAGTGTTATACTTAAGGCGTTTTCATTAGTTCCTGTTACAGGAAAGTTTTGTAAGGAAACATGAGCATATCACATTCAAATATCAACTAGTTTCTTGGTTGTGTCTTTAAAAATGCCTAGCAACTCTTATGTGGAGAGAACTGTTTAAAAATTTACCTGTGATTTACAAATGACCACATGTCTGTCTTGTCTGAATCACTCAGACATGTGTCCACTTACTTTAGTCTCAATGTTCTCATATTTTTTCAAAGGTATTGATTGGAATTCAATTCATTATTTACATGATAGGCACATATTATAGTTGCAATGGACATTAGACAAAGACCCTGATGAGCATCAGATGACATGACATTTTCTTCCTTAGAGAAGGATGAGATAGTCTTATTACACATAAGTTTGGGGAGAGGATTTTTTTTAGTGTTAATTTTTTTTGAATTTTTTAATGTGTCATAAACTCATTCTTCTCTTTTTTTTATTTTTGATCTTTCTTTTCCCCTATTCTTCCTTTCTTTAAAGTGAAAAAATGCATTTTGTATTAAATGAACAGAACAAAAGAAGTGTTCACCATTTAATGAGTGAAGATCATGCAACCAGACATACTCTCTGTTTGGAGTATAATGTCCGAAAGTGGGCCTATCAGGTAGGCAGGTGCAATGTCAGCTGCAATGACAGTATAGACACATCACCTGGCATTAATCAAACTGCCTCCTGCTAAGATTTTGAATACACTTATTCATGACTCAAAATAGGTTCATATTGAAATACAAAGATAATACAAAGTACCAAGCAAAATTAGAACAAATTGCAAATATTCATAAATTCTGAGTTTTAAATAATATTCAGAATTTGAAGTGATAAGTAGCTAGAACATGTAGTTGACAAGATGGTGAATTTTTGTTATCAGTGGTTCTTTTCAGACACAAGAGTATTTCCAATTGTTTTTTCTACATCCAGTCCCCCTCTTACAAAACCTATCTCTGACATCATGACACAATACTCATCTCAGTCATTTTAATTAAGAAGACCTTTTAAAGTTAAACAGCTTTCCAGAGAATAGAAATATTTACAATCGGCACATTTTGTGGCATTTGATTTAATTTACAGCTCAATGAACTTGTCTCTGACTATCTGAAACTGACATTTATATTTATTTCTTTTCACCTCTGCTTCCTGGTAATGATCTTGAACACTAATAAAGTTTTACAAGAATTGTGACTTCCTGACTAAGCATAATTCAGTTCTCCAGTAATAAAGTGGTAGGGCAGAGCTTTCCAAGTCAGGAACACCTGAATGGTGCAGAAACAAGTATCTTTGTTGCGATTTTATTACTCTAAATAAATTATTATTTAGCAAGTATTGATAAATAATATCAGTATTCATAGCAACATAATTCTTATATTCAGGTTCCAGAAATCAAATTATTATCCTTAAATGAACTTGGTCATTTAATCTACTGTGAAACAAATAGCATCAGAAGACAAACATACATAAAAAGAAATACGTCAATTGTCAAATATATGTTATATATTTAATATGGGAAGGAACTGAAAGAGAGACGTGAAGAGTGAAAGAGGGAAAAAAGAAAGAAGGAAATAAGGAATGCAGGAAAAAAAGAAGGAAGGAAGGAAAAAGGAAGGAAGGAAAGAAAGGAAGGAAGAAAGAAAGGACTCCCTAATCACAGAATGTTAATCTTCTGGGCCCCTGACCAGTTCTGGTCATAAGCAGTACAAAGCCAATGTTGTAGTTTAGATGGATAGTTTATTTATTTACTTATGTTTGTGATTGTTCAAATCTAATTGGAGTTGGGGCTACAAACAGCAATTTAATGCCCATATAAGTTAGATTATTGATTAGTTTAAAAATAAACACGTTTTAGTCCATCTTCTGGAGTCAATATTGGAATGATATGTAACCATTGACTCCCTTTCCATAAGCCTTCCCAGGATTTGTCCGTGGCATCTTGGTACTCGTCACGAGAAAATGAGAAAAACCAAGAGAGAAATGGCTATTTCTAAGCTTAGAGCTACTTTTTATCCTCAAAGTCCTTTATTCCTTTCTCCCATTAATGAGGTCTACATTTCTAGCACCAGGTACAATGAAAGTTTTGCCCTGGAATCAGACTTCTGAATCTTCCTGGAAGAAAGGAATGTGTGTGTGCGTGTGTGTGTGTGTGTGTGTGTGTGTGTGTGTGTGTGTATAAAATTTTAAATTTCCTGACATCACAATATTTTTTATACTCTTACAGTATGTGAAATGAAACTAAGTTCTATCATGCCACGGAGTTCCTTTTCACAATTTAATTATAATTCAGATTATAAACATAGTTTTAGCCCCCTGCATTGTGCTCTCTCAACTTGATGCTGATCTGATTAGCATGGAGTTATGAGCTCCTCATTCTGGCAACTGCCACTAACTCAACTTCGTGTCAGGGTTAGCATCCTGGTTTGTGATGGTTAATCCTCATTGTCAAGTTGAATGAATATAAAATCTTCATCTAAGCACACCATGTCTATGAGAGTGTTTCTAGAAAGATTTAACTAAAGGGGGAAGATCCACCCTAAATGTAAGTTTCACCATCCCGCCTGTGAGCTGGTTTCCTGAATAAAAAGAGAAAGTAAGCTGATCACTACCATCGATCTCTGCTTCCTGACTGCACACAATGTGACCAGCTTCAGTCTCTCCATTGCCATATCTTCATTGTCATAAGGAGCTATGTCCCTTCAATCTTTAGGCCAAAAGAAACCCTTATTCCTTTGAATTCTTTTTTGAGTGTTTAGTAACAGCAATAAGAAAAGTAACTAAGACACAGTTCCTGGAGGTTATTGAGGTATGTTAGTTATTTTCCCCTTTACTGTGACAAAAAAAAAAAAAAAAAACTGACTGAAAAATGGTTTAAGTCCGTGATGGCACTGAAGATCTGATGGAGGAGATCTGTTCATTTAATGGTGTCTAACAAGCGGCAGAGGCAGGCAAGGGGCAGGGCAAGGGATGCGCTCTTTAAAAGCACATTGAAAACAAAAGCAATTTGACAACCACTTTTACACGTAAGCATACCCATACACAAACATAAATATCATATAGGTGGCAACTTCTAATTTTATTTGAAGCTTCATATCAAGTTACAAATATCATGCTCATGATTATGCAAGTCAGTAACGGAGAAACTTGGGGTTCCTTATCAATCACAACCTACTTTAAAACGTAAGAATACCAGGATTCTTGTCATATAACTTTGAAGAATTAAAAGTACAGACCACCAGAGGGTAAGGTTTAGAGAGAGAGTTCATTAGATTAACAAGAGAAAATATCAAGAAGGAAAAATATAGGAGACTTCCATCATGAGGAAAAAAGTTCACATGGGGAAAGAAGGGGAAGTCTTACCAAAAGTCTAGAGGTTTAGGAGTCTCTTTCTGGCCAGCCATGAGGGAAAGAGAGTGTCCTTCGTCTCTTTCAGGTGAGTATATCTTTCTGGCTCAAGTGACCAATCACAGTTCCAGTACTAAGTTTGAGTTCTAGTAAAAGAGACCTCCCACTCTAGGGAGGGGTTCAGATAAGTTTAGAGATAAGTGGAGATTGCAGACATCCAAGGACACTCCTACTCTTTACCTTTGGGGTCCTAGACGCCCTAACCTGTCACAAATCCACTGCTTCATATTTACCTATAGTATCTGAAATACATATCCACACAAAGACTTGAAATGACTATTCTTTCTTCTCTGCATATTTGTAATAAGTAACTCAAAAAGACAGTCTAGTATTCATAAACAGACAGTAGTATGACAGTAAGGGGAAAATAAGAGAGAAAGGAAAAGAGGAATGAAAGTAGAAATTGCCAAAGAAATGTGAATTTTCATCAAATATTTATTCAGGACTTACTAATGCAAGCCCTCCCACTATATATTTGAATACAGTGCTAAGTAAAACAAAACCCATGATTATTATTAATAGCTTATGTAAACATATTGTAAAATTGAGATGGGAAAAATATCTGAGTCAAATATAAAAATATTTAAAATGTTAGTGACTTTGGCAAGGAGGAATTTGAGACTACATCTATTGGATTATAAACCATGTTCTCTTCACTAACCCATTAAATAGATCTCATCTGTTTATGGTGTCAAAGAATTTTCTTTTGCACATAGATAGGTTTATATTTCAGAAATTACTACTACTAAATAATAAATTGAAATAATAATGTGATTATCATGAGGATCTAGTAATTGCTAATGTTTATACACTGCTTACTAAATGCCAGGCAGTGTTTGATGATCCTTATGTATGTGCCAAGAATTTCCTTTTGATGATAATACAATGGAAAAATGAATATTATTGTCTTCTTTATAAAGAGGTAGTAACTGAAGCATAGAGTAGCTAAGCTTCATAGTAGCAAGTGGCAGAACCTATATTCTGTATGCGAGTGTCAGTGCAGGTCTATGGGGCACCTTATGGTCCCATGTAATGGTCACAATGTAGGAGTGTGTATTTATTGGTGGTTAGTTCATTATATTTACGCTTCTGCTTTTTCACTATGGCATCCATTGCCATAGAAGCTTGTGAATCTTCTTCAACCTCTTCCAACGGGTCTCTATCTTCCACAGTTCTAACACCTCTCAATAAATGGACTCACATTTTGAGTAGATCAAATCGGTTCATTAGGCCAATGCCCTCAATCTAATCACCTCTGGAAATGCCTTTTGACTCGCTTAGAGGCATATTTTAATAATGGCTAGGCCATTAACTTTTTATAGTCTTTCACAGTGTATGTGTGACTGGACCTGAGATAAGCTGACTACAGGTTGAGACATAAATGGTGTCAACTTCTCCACTTCCCCAAGCTAATACCCAGTTTTCATCACATGGCTGAATGTGTTGAGACCAGATCTTCCCATTTCTCTACAGATTTGTGGACCAACAAAAATGTAGTTCTGAGTTTTCTGCTTTCCCATGTCAAATTAGTCTAATAACAAATGACTGGCATATTGGCCAACATGGTACACTCACTGGCCTAAAAGTAAAAGTAAGTTCATTTGTGTCTCTGAGTCTGTGGAATAATGATAGCGCAGGTAGATCATTGTGCTATGCTTCTCAACACACTAAGGAAAAGCACTGTCTATCCTGAGTAATAGACAAAATTATGACGCACTTCCAATCCAACACAACAATAAAGATGCATTTTATGAGTTTTACTGTCTTTCTAAAACTTAGGTAAAGACACATTCTGTTTAATCATAAAAATAACAGATTCTAATAGTTAAAAAGTGTGTATACCTATATATTGTATATACCAATTCTCTTTCTTGAAACTTTTGTACTCTGAAAAGATATCAAAGATATCACTAATACTCTGAGAAGATAATATTTAATAGCAAGTAGAAATTTGAGTCTACACCTATTGGACTGTAAAGCATGTTTAATATAAAGAGGTATTGAAATATTATCTGGTACTTTACAAATACGTGCAAATACTATATAATTTAAACCCAAATTTTTAAAACTATTTTTAAAAGAAATAACTATACTGATGTAATCATTACCTATCAAATTATACTTTATCTAATCATATGTGTAATTAATTTTGAAGAGTTGGAGTTTATAAACAGGCAAGATGAACAGACCACATTTCTCAAATTTAATAAAAAATTTTATTTATTTTAGATGTTGATGGTCCAGATTTGAGAAAAGGATATTCTAGAAAATATATAATTAGAGGGATGATAGAAGAAAACAATGAATGAAATGAGGAAGAGGAAGGAAGTTAAGGAGGCAGAAAGAAGGGGAGAATACAGCCATGCTTCCAGTTATTTCTCAGATAACAGAAAGAGAGTTCACACAGCAGGTAAAGGAAGAAGTATTTATTAAGTAACTAGGGTATGTGTTTCAATATATTATTCCTCTTAACTTCACAACTTGGGTGATCCAAACTATTCTCCTACACTTTCATTTGTATGTGTGTGTGTGTTATGTGCAGTGAGTAGGTGTGTGGTATGCTCACATGTGTGTGCAGATGCTACAACCTGTGTGCCTGTGCATTCTAGAGAACATCTGGCATTCCATTCAATTGCTCATCCATTTGTTTCTTTGAGATGGAGTTTCTTCCCTGATTCCTGAGTTTTGGCATTTCCATAAGCCCCAGTGATTCGCCCATCTTTGCTCACTGACAAACCGGGCTATAAAAGTGCATGGCAATGCCCAGTTGTTTATGAGGGTTCTAAGAATCAAATTCAGTGACCTCAAGCCCCCTCTAGCCCGCAAGCTTGCACAGGAAGTATATTTAACTGCTGAGTCATCTCTCCGTCCTCTATTATTTATCTCTAGAGGGTCAAATGATGTTTCACATTCACAAAGCAGTTAAGAACTAGAATAAGAATTAATCTTTTTTTCTTAATATCTCTCCTACAGCAAGGAAACATGGTTTGTGTCTGTTCTCACAGGCTAAAAAGCACACATAAGGAACTGAGATTTTATTAACCAGTATCTATAGGTTGTTATATAAGTTACAAGCAAATATCTAAAGTAAGCCTAAAATGAATGATCTGTCTGCAGATACCAAAAACAAACAAACAACAAACAAAAAACAGAAACAATTAGAAACCAGCTAACAGCATCAGTTTCCAAACATTCTTTAATGGATAGAAAGATAAGTCACATCATGAATGTTAATGCATTCTAAGCTCTCTTAGGTAGTGAGCCATAACCATTAATGAATTGCACTCAGTAAGATTGTTAGGCCATTAGTCAACCCCTCACTTGCCCTAGATCACGTGGAACAGCGGCCTTGCATACACCATAGACCAAAATCAAATGTCATATGTCAGATTGGATTAGAAGCATGCATTCAATAGGAAAAAATAATAACAAACCAATCTGAATATGCATCATATGTGAGTTACTGGATAGCTTCTATTACACATAATTTTACTGAAACTTTATCTCAACTCAGAAAGACAGATTCATAAATTTTATTTTGCAAATATGAAGAAATTTGCTCATGGAAAAGAAGTATTCAATATTTGCAATTTCACTCCAGAACATCCATAACTTTCCTTTTCTTAGCTCTGAGAAAAGTTTATTTTCTCTGAGCCAAATGGCAGCATTTTAAAAGTAGCATAATATTTCAAGTGTTCTCAGTTTTAAATTTTTATTTATTTATTTGAATGTGTGTTTGTGTGTGTGTGTGTGTCCCTGCGCATGTACACATGCACACATGCAGAGATGCACACATGCACACATGTACATGCATGCCAGGGTTTCTTGCCAAGCCATATAAATGGCTTTACATGGTTGACTGGGGAATTGAACACTAAGTGGGCAGGCTCTCCAACAAACAAGCACTCGTAACTGCTGGGCCATCTTCCCAGCCCCTGAAATGTGATTAAATATATGTATATACTAAGTATATAATATTGTGCCAAAATGAACTAACATAAAATTATAGCAATAGTGTTATTAATATTATCACTATTTTTACTAACAAAGAATGAAAAATTAAATAAAAAGATCTTCCAAAGCTGAGACAGACTAAATAATGGACTTACATAATGAGTCCCTGAATACTTTTTATACTTTCTCTAAATGGTTCGATTTGACATCACTTGGTTACTAGACAGACTTGCTTCTGACTCTTGTCAAGATACTGAATGGTTCTGGGCTCCTGTCTGGATAATGGTTTATGGCACTTCTTTGACTTGCTTCCAGTTCATCCAATCCTTAGTCCCACTATGTTTTCATTCCAGACTGTGTCTGGCATTAGGATCAAGGCTGTAGGAACAATTCTCTAAGCTCTGAATTAGGGGCCCATAATGTTGGCATTATTCTCATTATCCTCAATATTCTCTCAAACTCCCAGAACAAATGATCAGTTACTAGAACTAGTCCACAAATGACATAATAGAGCCTATCGCTAAAACTAATATACAAGTTTCAGCAAGTTTAGGATCAAAGCCATTTGATGTTCATTCCAAGAATATTTTCCTAGAGTAACGTGTATTGCTGTCTCTAGGATGGCTCTAGGTTTTAGCTTATGCTTAAGATAATAAACTGGTGGTTTCAAATAATCTCAGGTATGATGAAGTGCTTAAGACCAAGCAGGGCACAATACCATTTTGGCATTCTGTCTTTTATTTATGCATAGAAATAATAAAAATAGTATGTACTTATTTCTTCAAAGCATTCATTATATTGCAATATATTTACATACCATTTATCTATGTTCACATAGTTTCTTTATTTCTTACTGGATTAGGAAATCATAGGTGCTTGTAATCTCTGTGTTGTTCACTGATTTATCATTGATTGAGAGTTTGGTACATATTAGATAAATATTTACCAAATATGTTAATGTTTATTATGATTTTAAGGGTCTTGGATAAGGGTCTATCTATTTCATTTGGCAGGCTATCATTCTGCATGAACTTTGTAGAGTCATAGCTAACTTAAGCACTGGCTAATATGCTGAGAATCGTAGATCAGGTCTTGGACTGGAGAGAAACAAGTTATGGGACATGTACACCCCACACACTTCTTCACATTGCATATACTAGAAAAATTTGTCTCTACCTAAAAAGAGAGAAGATATTTATCCTCCAGAAATTCTGAATGCTTATTCATACATCCTCACAATTACACTTAAAATTGTCTTCAATGTAGTTGTATTCATTCAAAAAGTATATGCTAGATCAAGAACACCTGGAAACCGAGGTGACTGGTATTTGAAGGTAGCATGTGATTGTTCCGGTCTCCTTCTCTAGTACAGAATTTTACTTATCTGCCCTTAGCCCAACATTTGCACCTAAAATGAAAAAATGAAGTTTCCCTGGAGACAATAAATTATTCAATATGATTATTTGTGTAGATTGATTAAATGAGAATAATAGAGATCAGATGTATAAATACTTCATCTTTCCATCCATACATCCACCCATACACCATCTAAGATGAGAATTAAGTATAGAAACATATGACAATACATACCTTAGAGATAATTAAAGATGGTTTCTTTCAAAAAGTAAAATTAATAAGGTGTCATAAGATATGGAAAATTCACTTGATAAAGAGAAAAGAGCTCAACAGCAGGTAAAACATCATGACCACACCTAGACCTGTCTACACCACGAGTTTAGAGAAATTGAAATATGTAACATGGCTGGGAAATAGAGTAGGGTATGAATATCATTGAAGGGTAGTGTGATAGGACCCTGCACAGCCTTATAATTCTAGAGAACATGATACACTTTACAGTGTTAACAAAAATTTAGATTAGCTGACATTGACTGAAAGATGCCATCAGTGCTAGAAACAGGTTAGTGACTTGCCTCATAGTCACTTAGCTAAAGGGATGTAGCCAGGATGAAATACCATTTATTATAGGCACAAAGGCATGTTCTCATTAACTATGTTCTAAACATATTGTCATGAACCTCGGACCTGAGAGTGATGAAAAAAATCACTGCCACAATGGAAAGGGCCCCTTTCAGTTACTCTCACTGAAACTCTCGCATAGGTAGAAATGAAATGTGTTCACCTCCCCCCCCAAGAGGACAGAGTGGAATGTCTTCTCTGTGGGCACACTGCTGCATCCAAAGCCTTCCTAGTGGCTGAGCAGATGTCCTGCCAGATGGTAGCCACTTGGACCTGGGATGTACTGTGGAAGGCAGCCAGGACAATAGCCTTGTAACAGTTGTAAATGTCACCATCTCTCACAGACTGGACAGCTGAACAGAATGTCCAGAGCAAAGCAGGTGCTTAGCAGGCAGCACATGGCTTTGCTGTCCTGAGGGAAGGAGATCACTGTGCTTCAAGGTATATCTGGCTCTGTGCCTCCGGAAGAATTCTTCTTGATGTACTGAACAGGATTCAACACATGGGAAATAGGATAGTCAAGGGGAAATTGATTATTTATTCACCATTTCTACTTCCAACAGCTCCCTGGTGTTGCTAATCTACCTCCTGCTTACTTGTCCGTCTCTGTTCTTGTAGGGTAAGGTTAAGAATATCTTCTTCTATGAAGGCATCCCTGGTCTTGTTGAATGTTAACTAATATAGAGATTTGTCCATGGGATGTTTGGGCCTATAAGAGAAAAAAATACATGTGATGGTACAATTGCAAGTTAATATGTGAAGAGAGTTACCTAAAGGAAAAATGGGAGGGGAGCCTTGGCGATCTCAAAGAAAATTTTACTGGAGAATGAATGCTTACATGAATTTAATAGTTTGAGTAGGAATTCACGAGGCAGAAGGAACCTGAAGAAAATCAAAGGAACATGAGAGTAGAGGCTTTAAGTGGCTAAATAAGAAAAAAATCAGAAAGCTTTGTAGAAATGTAATGTATGTTTTTGCTAAGGAACCACAGTATATTTGAGAGGGACACAACAGTTAGTGTGAGACTCTCTGGATAGCATCTGGCAGTGCTCACTCACTGGCTGGGGACTCTGCTTTAGGCAGAGCTTGGTGGGAACAACTGAGCTGATCATTTATTTGTTCATCCTTCCCTCCCTGAGGAAAAGCAACACAGATTAAACATGGCCTTGTGGTGGTGATACAATCATCCACCAAAAACTGGTTTACAGGATACTGCTTATATATTGCACATGTCAATATCTCTTTAAACAATGTGTGTCATGTGATTTTATTTAGAGTCAAGAAGCAAAAGTTGCATTATGTGGATCCAAGATACATGACAAGTAACCAAGAAAGTTAGAAGAGACAGGTATAAAACAGATCATAGGATGTAATATGCAAAAGAAATTTTCAATCCATCCCATCATACAGGACACATACACACTGAAATAATTTAAATAAAGAATCATGTGATTACTTAGGCATTTTAGGAAGATATCTCAGACCTCTATGTGAAAGATGATTTGGAAGTTATCAAATATAGACAGAGTAGTTAATAATTTTGGTGTACTAGCTGAGGGTATAAAGGTAAAGTGATTTAGGAAGTGCAGATACAAAAATAGCTTGTGGCATTCTGGTATATAGTGCATGCAAGGAAAAGAGGTAAAATAGCTTTATATATGTCTTATCTGCCTTGGCTAAGCACAACATTATTCAGAAAACATCAGAAACAAGAGATAAGATGTTCTAGAAAGAAACCAATAGATCAGCTTGGACAGGAGTCTGTTAAGAGTCCAAACAGGACTGTCTTCAGGGTGGCAAAAGCTGGCTGGGGAGCTTTAATCTGAAGATGCAATTTAGGGGACTTGTATTTATATGGTGGTGAAGCCTACAAGTGTGATGGTGACTACACAGAGAACAACAGAAATGCAGAACGAAAACAGTAGAAGTTCAAGTTTGCTATTGGAGAGTCTATTGAAGTCACTTTAAGAATGTGAAACAAGCCATGAAATCTTTTCCAGAAAACTGTCAGGGTATATTCAGAACCATTCTCAAATACAAATCTAGGGAAACTGTGCATGTCATGATGTCTATCCATAGACCCTTACAGGACTGGAGCTTCTAGATTGATCTGGATTAAAACTTGCACTGAGAGGGCTGGAGAGATTGCACAGTGGTTAAGGTGCTTGCCTGCACAGCCTAATGGCCTGTTCAATTCCCACATAAAGCCATATGCGTAATATGGCACATGGATCTGGAATCCATTTGTAGTGGCTAAAGACCCTGGTGTACTCATTCTTATTCTCTCTCTCTCATTCTCTCTCTCTCTCTCTCGTCTCTCTTTCTTTCCTTATAAATAAATAAATATATTTTAAATGCACAGAAAGTAATTTCACACACACACACACACACTTATGTATGAATGAATGGAAGGAAGAGAGTACAGAATACAGACAGCAACTTAGATCAGCCTCTATTCCCTACTCAGAAAGTTCTATCTTCCTGGTCCAGAAGGAAAGATGAGAATTGGCACTAAGGATAAAATGGTGGAGGGCAGAGGCCTGGACATAGAAAAATTAGTGAAGGATGATGCAATTTCTGATGAGCACCTACTTTGCAGAACATGGCAGGCACAGAGGTACAGTCTCACTCCTGTGCACAGACTTGTGGGTGTCAACCATAGGTCATCAGGAGGGAAGGCATATGCTCAAAGCAGGGCCTGTTGGCATGCTCTTTAAAAAGAACATTACTTCTAAGGATTCCTGAGACAATAGAAGTTTGTCAGAAATGACAGCAAAAAGGAGTGCTCAAATAGCAAAGAATGCTCCTAATCATAAAGGGAAGGGAATATTTTTTTCACTACACTAGGGCTTCTATCTAGTACCTAGAACAAGGTACAAAGCAGTATCAGAAAATATATGTGATAGCCATCATAGAAAACCCCATGAAGCACTCATGCATTCCCTTTTCAAGCTTTTCAATATTACCCTTCTCTAAAACAGGCTGACTGCTGTAATCACCACTCTTTCAGGAAAAGAACTGCAATTTCTTTTCCAATTAATTAATTTTATTGTTGTTAGTTCACCCAAAATGTGAGACATTTAGAAAACCCAGATACAATGTAATGTTTTATTATTGTTTTTCTTTTTCAGTACTTTGTGGTGCCAAGTAAATTTGGCTATAAACACAAGCTCATAAACCCTGATTTAAAAGCCAGATTGCCTCAAGTATGTGTGCTAGACCTGCAAGATGATGCAATACCACAAGACCCTGTTTTAGTTAAAAGTCACGTTAATGATTTCATCCTTCATAGTTGCCCAGAGAACCCTGAGAAAGAAACCTTCAACTCTTACATCGTTTTCTGTCTTAAGGGTAATGAACCATATGTGTAGACAGCTGCACTGTCTGTAAACTATGGTCATTAATTAGACAGGAGACAGGACACTTTTAGGGAGAGGCGGGTGGAGAGAAAAGGGTGAGACGTTGAAAAGTCATGGTGATTATTAATAACAGAAAGGGCAGTGGAAAGGGTAAAATGCCTGTCTTCCATACTTCAAATATATTACATTGCCTATAGCAGTGAAGGGTTGGAAAGGCCTACACAGTGAAGGCTTTGGACTTGCATATGCAGCTACAGTTAAGTAACACAGGGCATCACAGTAAAGGTTACATATAGACTCACATATAGAATTCCAAGGACTATCCTTTATTGATTAACAATTTCCCTACCCTTCCCCCTCCAAATAAAAAGGCAGTTTAGTCTTAAGAAGTTACTGAACACTATGTGTGTATTACAATATATATAATGTTCAATATCTACTTAAGCCTATAAATATATTTCATACATAAAGTAAATCAAATAAAATGAAGGTGAAAGAGCATCAGTTTTGCACTTTTGCCCAAGCATCAGTAAATATATCTATAACCAAAATGTCAGATGTCCTGATAACTAGAACCAATTTATAAAGCATGAGACAAGATTCCAAGTTCAGTTAGGACAAGTAAGGACAAAGGCTACTTAGCAGAGGTAACAGTTTAAAAGCCAAGTCTGACCAGAGATGTGAATCCAGCCTCAGGGGGCACCATAAGACCATGTTATCCTTGTTCATTTTAAGGAACCCATTAGATATCTCTGAACACATTAAAAATAGAGCACAGCAGGAACATGTGTGAGGATTCTTGTGAACTTTGTGAGATCATCACTGTTATTCACTGCCCTAGTGCTAGCAGATGCAAGTGTTTGTGACAAAGAATTGAGACATAAGCCTGCATTGGCTGGGACAGCTTCTGTACACTCAACAGTGTTCCCATCACTAGCACAGGGTGGCCAGAGCTAGCTCCACAGGGACTTCATGAATAAACTAAAGCATGTATTTATTAGAAAATGGAAATTTCCTGTCTATGGAAGAGTCCAAAAGTATAGTGAAGTTGAAAATTTGGAGATTTGAAAATGAAAATGAGAAAAGCATGATACTCGTATTGGCTCTATGGCATGGCCAGACAATGAAGCATAAAAATAAAAGAAAATCTGGAATAGCATAGCTTGGCACAATGATGAAAGGAATAAGTATTTAAAGAGCCAGTGAAAAGTATATGCAGGGGAGTGGTTTTATCATATTCATGTAAGTAATTGTCACATTTATGCAAGTAACTATCATATTCATCAATTGCTCTGGCAGCTTTCTGGTCAGGCATATAGTAACTAGAAGGTCAATCAGAGTGGAGTCATTAAGGAAATCCTGCACTCATCCAGACATCAGACAACTACTCCACAAATTAAGATTGTGGAGATAAAAGGGATCAAGCAGATAGTTATAAGGAAAAATGATGTTAGGTTTGGATACAAGGATATTAGGAAGAGAACGTTAGATAGAATCCAGAATAGCTTTCCAATTTCTAATTCCATAGCCATAAAATTTAATGATACTTTATAAATATTTAATGGGTGATAAATAAAGTGCATGCACTGTTTAAATTGTTATAAAAACTGTGTAACAATATGGAAATGTTCATTATCTCTTTCAAGAAACACTTGCTAATATTCACATAACTACTGAACTAAATATCGAACAAGGTTGGAAAGCAAATGAAACAGGGAAGAGAGAGACTCATATGGATAATAGGAAGGTTCTGCCATTAAGAACTGGCCAGTTTTAAGCTTTCCGGTGCCAATTTTCCCAGGAGAAGATTAAGATTTAACAGTCTTGGGCCTGATTTTGGTTCATGAAGCTCAGATAAGGCAATGGAAGCCAGCAGCTCTCCACTGCTGATTAAATAGCCCTGGAGAGAGCACGCTGGCAACAGATTTGGACCACAGCCTCTTCTAATGTGCCAAGGCCCCAGGTTGACCGTGTGGATTACCAGTGTTGGAAATTCCCTCCACAAATACATGGCACACTGCTCCTTTGAGCCACCTCCAAATCACACTCCCTTATGAGCTCCTATAACATACTGCCTTTTCCTCTTGTATGTTTCTACTAATACTGTATTGTATTAAGTTTTGTGTTTTATTTTCTTTTTGAATATGTCTTCTATCCACTAATAGAGTATAAGTTCCCAAGGTACCTTCAAAATCATGCAATTCATACTTTCCTTCCTCTTATAGGTGCATGGATTCTTTATATTTCCCTTCCTATTTTAAATCAAATTTCAGAAATATGAAATAACTTTGTAATCATGAAAAAAGTAAATCACATTAGAATTAAAATTACTCAGATTCTTCAACTAACCCATTGGACCTTAATTAAAGAGCATGCACATCAATGGCTTTATCATTAATAGAAATTACAGTTATTGGTATAAATGCAGTGCCCAAGTGTGGTCTATTCCACAATAGACTATAGGCTATTGGAATAAATTCAGAATAGACTATCAAATTTCCTCTGAGACTACAGATATGTACATAAACATTGCATGAATCTAAAAATAAAATAAGTTTTATATGTTCAGTTTACATATACTTCACACGTAAATCCCCAAAGTGAGTAGATGTTTCTGAGAGAATTGAGAAAATATTATTTGACTTTGATTTTGATAATGAAATTAAAAAAGACCAGATATGCCAGGATAAGACAAACACTCATGCAAATAACCACTCACACAATGTGGCAAACACAATATAGTATGAAAAACAGAGATACTGTGAGGAAACAATACTGATGAAAGTATAGTAATGTAAACATTTAAGAACCCACTGATAATAACCAGATTTGAATTTTAGATATCAAATGCTTTTTGTGTGGTTGGAAACTCTAATATCCCAATTCTTGATTCGTACAGAGAGCATTAATCTTCATGGTAATATTCCCTGGCTGGAAACCATCAGAAACCAGTACTTGTCAAATGTTAAATATAACCTGTCTGAGGCCTACACCACATGTAATCACTAGCATTTGAATTAGGCCTGAGAGACCACATTCCATTCCAACAATAACAATAACAGTAATAGGCAATATTTAAGGAACACTTACTAGAGACTAGGTAATGCCCCAAGCAGTTTGTTGATTTGCAAAACAAGAAAAACATGGAAAATAAAATAGACATTATAATAAATTTGTACAAGGTCAAGGAAGAAGCATCAAATATGATAATGCAGGGGTAGGAGTGGTGTTGGTATTTTTATCACTTAGTAACATGGCAACATTCCCCAAGCTAGTGTGAGATAGTCTTCATCATGGATGGTTTATGAAAAGCTCATAAACATAGATAGTGAGTCTTCTGAATGGTGACAGAAAATGAGCCACTGGATGCCACAAACAAAATGTGCAAGGGGAGGGGCTGACACAGCGGGAATGCCAGGCCACCTAGGTGAGTGTTGCTTACACACAGGAGAGAATACTTACCTCAAGGATATATGTTTAGTACTTAATTCCTGTCAGGCTTTTCTTTTGTATGGAGAAACAAAAGTGAATAACAGAGACATGCCAAACTATATTTTAAGACTTTGACGTACAATGCTGTGAAAGAATAATGAGCAAAGTTCCAAGAGGCAGAAGGGACAGTAAGCATCCCCAAAGCATTCCTAATCCAGTCTCCACTACGTCAAATTGAGATGAGTATAATCTGAATCATGGCAATCCAGGGAAAAAGGTGACACCATTGTCACCTACATTTCACATGGAAGAAACTGAGGCACAAAGAGATAAAGAAATTTTCCTATAGTCTTATGCTTGTTTGAATCAGATGTTCCCCATCATAAACTCATGTGTTCTTTATCTTGCTTCCAAGCTGGTGACTATTTGGGAAGTGGAGCCTTGCTGGAGGAGATGTTTCTGGGGGAAGGCTTTAAAATAGCATAGTCCAGATTCCCTTTGCCAAAGTTCAGCTCATTTTCTTGCTGGTGTTTTCTACCTGCTACAGTGAGAGGTGATGTCCAGGCCCTTCTATTGTCTTTTCCATCATGAAACTTCCTCTCATATGTGTAAATCAAAAGAAAGCCTCCCTCCATTAAGCTTCTTCTGGTTGGGTGTTTTGTCTCAGCAACACAAAGGTAACTACAACAGGTCTCATAACTAGTGACTGGCAATCCTGAGGCTTGATGACAGGCAGACTAGCTCTTAACCTCAATTAGGGGAGGTGAAAGATGAAAATGTCATGGCATAGACATTTTAGTGGAGATTACTCATCTACTTTCTTCACTGATTCTAAAAATCATTTACTGAGTATCTACTGCATGCAAGACACTCTCTCAGGAAATGTGGGTAGAGCAGTGGACAAATCAGACACCTTTGCTCTCAAGCCACGTCCACTGATGGGAAATACAGTGGAGAATTAGAGATGGTGTCAGTGCGAGAGGAACTCCCACTACCTTTTGGATACTTAAGGAGTTTTACCCTCTGGCTTGTTGAGACATGTACTGCCATCATTCTGATTTTACAAATGAAGAAAACAAGCCCTAGCATTTTGAAATAAAGTCACAGACATTGCACATATGGATATGAAAATCAACATAGATTCACAGGACTCCTATATTAGCTACTTTTTTAAATTGTTATGCCCAAACACCTCACATGCAACAGTTTAAGAAAGGAAGAGTTTCTGTTGGCTAACACTTCCAGAGAATGAATACCTTCTATCATAACAGAGAAGGTAAGGCAGCAAGAAGTAGAAAATAAATGGTCACATTGTAATTGCAGTCAAGAAGCAAGCAGTGAACAGGAAGTGGGCTAAATTAAAAACTTCAAGGCCCACCCCACAGTGACCCACTTCCTCCAGTGGGTCCCATGACCTTAGCAAAGAGCACCAGCAGAGACCAAGTCAGCAAACACCTGAGCCTATAGGGCTATTCACAGTCAAACTACATCAGCTCCCAAGCTTATCCTTATCTTGTTTACTGGAATAGTTTAAAAAAATAAAGATCAAACAAAAAGAAAGCATTTTGTAATGTAGGAAAACAGAATAAATTTTTAGGCTTAAGGAGGCACAAGAGGAGCAGAAAGGAATCAGAACAACAGGTTCAAATGCAGAGATTGGGGAGCCAAGACAGATGGTTGGACAATACAGATGCTGGTTTAACTAAAGGACAAGATTATGAAAGAATATCTTCTGCATTTTTGTTCAACTCTCAGATGTCTGATCATGAAAGATTCTACAGAGAAAATCAAAGCCACAGTCATAGACATATATTTTTTCTTCAAACAAGTTAAAAAATATCAACATTTCCTCAGAGTCCCCTCAGCACTATAGCCAAGGACTGAAGTTATAAAAAAAAAAATGGTTTTGCCTAATGTAACAACAGTGAGCCTCTGAGGATTTGATCATATGAAAGGTAAATATTTTTATTTTTGCAGAAAGGAACTTGAGCAAACTAGGTTTGGCTGTGATACCTTTGAAGAGATCTGCCTTTTTTCCTTCATTGTTGCTCTCCATTTAGGTGCCTTCCTGGTGGGAAGTTAGCTTTTGTATCATCTGTTATCAAGAAGGGCCATGCTGTTCCAAAGCCATGAGATGTGTCAGAAATACCTGCTGGATTCTCTGACTAAGCTTTGAATTCCAGCTGCTACATACTTTTGTCTCAGGCAGATAGAGTGCTCAGCACCCCATTAATGATAACATGTTATTATTCTAAGGTATTATCCATCCCTGTGATAATGCTTCTGGGCTGTCACCCATCAAAGTGATAGGTCATTCTGATACTGCCAAAATAGGATTTAACTTGGCATTTAAAAATGAGGAGACAAGCTGTATGCATACACAGTCCATTGCTATCTTGTTCCTTTATGGAATGTTATATTTCAAAGGCTTTATGCTATCCTGTCCTATGCACTAAGAACAGAATTGTTTTAATAATTAATTAACAAGTCAAATCTGAACTGTTGTAACACAGTAAAATACCACTTATCCAAAGATAGGAGCTAACTGACCAAATGAAGGACAATAAAATCTTGTGTTTTTCAGGTTTCTTAAATACATTTAAATCTTGATTTTTAAAATTTATGTCACAATTTGTTTATCAAAGCAATTGTATATGAAAGGAAAATATATTGACTTTATTTTAGCATAGAGAAACTGAGAGCCAGGCATGGTGGTGCATGTCTTTATTCCCAGCACTTGGAAGGCAGAGGTGGGGGGATCACTGTCAGTTCAAGGCCACCCTGAGACCACATAGTGTATTCCAGATCAGCCTGGGCTTGAGCAATTATGGAAACCAGGTTATGTTTTCCTTTTTTAACTTGGAATTCAAGTTTTGATCTCTTGACAATGTAGAAAATAATATAATTTTAAAAATTAAAATGGATTTTTATTAGTAGAGTTAGGTTACAAAATTATGGGCTTCATTACAGTATATTTCTACATAGATGCCATTATACTTTGCAAAATACTCATCCATTCTGCTTTCATTTCACATGAATTACATAATAAACTTGAAAGGTTAAGAAAATGTACCAATGCTCACATTATATAAGTATGTATGTATTATATGTCACATAATAACATAACAGTGCATACATACTGCTTCAAACTTTTCAGTACACTACAAATCTGATAGGAGAATGTTAGCTAAGGTCTTCGTGTGATATGGGGTTAAAGTCCTTCAAAAAGTTTCAACTTCCTCTCCATGTTGAGACAACCTTAGACTCATCCTGTCCTTCCACTCTTTTATTAACCATTCATAAAAACATCCTTTCCTATTTATTTCTAGAAAATTCCATGGTCTGGTGCATGTGGAGTTTCTTCACATCCTAACTCCTTGTTTTTCTCTGATGAGCTTTCATGAAACATAGCTTTCCTAAAGTCAATCAGGTTTTTAGACAAGTTTATTTTCAGACACATTCATTTTAGACAAAAATCCTTTTTTTTTCCTTTCCCTTGTCAATGCCAGGAACTAAGGCGCACAATGAAAACCATCAGTTAAACCTATAAGAAAGGAATGAAGATTATAGTTCATAATGCATGCACTTACTATAATAATATTGTGAATAAAATGTAAAATTATTTAACTAGGTAACACCTGTGGGGAAGAAGCAGACTAACAATAGAAATAAACCCAAGTAGAAGTTGTCTTTTGTAAAAGTATTATGAGGTTTTACTTAAGAAATAAAAGATAAACAAAATATATATATATATATATATATATCAGAAGGTACCTGGAGAGATGGCTTAGCTGTTGAAACACTTGTTTTCAATGCCTGATGCCCTGGATTCCATTTCTCAGTACCTTTGCAAAGCCAGATACACAAAGCGACACATGCTTCTGAAATTCATTCTCTCATTCTCCCTCTCCTTGAAAATAAGTTAAGTGAAAAATATATCAGAATTAACTAGCATGTATAAAAAGGAACAAAAAACTAAATAAAGAATGCAACTGATATGAAGAATTGAAAAATAGGTGACACAAAACACCAACGTTTTTCAACACAACCTAAAACAGAAGTACAGAGACCCCTAAGACCTCAACAATAAAGCAGCCTTAAAAGGCAAAAGATATATACGATCTGAAGAGAAACCAGAGTATTAAAAGCAGCCTTAATACTCACCCACCATGACTCAGGGAACTGAGTGGAAGAGGGGGCAGATAGACTGTAAGAGCCATGATGGAGGAGAATATCCAGAGTCATGCCCCCCCCTCAGTAACAACATACAAAGGGGGGTGGAACCAGGTTGACCCCCTACCCCATGGACTGATCCAGACTGCCCACGGAGAAGGATATCCAGCTGATAGGGGACAGGGAAGAGGGAAACCAGGAAACTGGGGATATCAACTCATTATTTGCTCATTCAATGTATGTAATTATGGATAATAAAGAAAAAATAAGTCAGTGAGCAGATTGAAAAGCAGACTAGATGAAGTAGACAGTAAAAACAATTAATCTCTAGTCTGTGTCTCTGCACACTGGTGGTCTTCCTCCCATGCATGTGTCTATGAGTTCAAATTTCCTTTTTCTGAAGATCATCAGGCATCTCAGATTAGGGTCCACCCTGTTCCCTCAATACTTTAACTGCTTAAATGTTCAGTAACCCCATTTCCAAATAAAGTCACATTCGTTAGGACTTCTGTTGCAGTCAGCTTTCTCATTACTGACACAAAGCACACAACCAAAGGAAGCTTTTGAAAGGAAAGGGTTTATTTTTACTTACAGACTCAGGGGAAGCTACATGATGGCAGGAAATATAATGGCATGAGCAGAGGCTGGACGTCACCTTCTGACCCACATCAGGTAGACAACAGCAACAGGAGAGTGTGCCAAACACTGGCAAGGGGAAGCTGGCTATAATAGCCATAAGCCAGCCCCCAACAACTCACCTCCAACAAGGTTCCAATTCCAAAACTGCCATCAGCTGGTAATCAAACATTCAGAAAACATTAAGTTTATGGGGGAGACCTAAATCAAACCACCACAACTTCAACATATAAATTGGGAGAAAATGGAATTGATCTCATACAATGTCACCCTAAGCAATTTTCTGTATCTGCCTGGTAAAATATAGATAACAAATGAAATTTCAGAAGTTAAGTGGAAATTATAGAAAGTGACAATCAAACAGAAAAGAAAATGCAATGAACAGACAAGGATGGGAAAAAAATGTGATGAGAAAATAAGTCTATTTGTAAAAATAAAAGCAGGCTAAATGCTTTAATAAAATTTTGCCTTTTACCTAAAATATTTTATCAGTTATATTTTCTAAATAGCTTTAGTTTGACTCTAGTCCAAATGTTTTATAAAAATCATCCTTAGGGAATATTGTATTATTATTCTTGCAAGACCACATGCAGAGCCTCCCACTAGCTTGGCTTTTTATTCATTCCCTGTCTTATTCCTTACTTTCCACTTTTGACCCTAATGTGAAGGAAATTTACCCATCCTCTTAAGTAGTGTTCTCCTAAAGAGAAGTGTCAAATTTTACCACAACTTTGCTATGCTTCTATAATCCCCATGCTTAATCTCTGAAACAATTTATTTGGTAGATGGGTTAATGGATTGCAATCCATCTCAGTTTAACCATATTTGTAGAAAAGACACAACTTTCAATCCCATTCAACATGACGGAGAAAACTTTTACTTCAAAAAGATAGAACACCCTTATGAAACAATAAATGCAAAGTATATTTTAGTTTTCAACAATGTTGGATTAAATATTTCTAAGCATGAGTCTGGAATTTGAAAACCACATTGCTTTGAAACATAGCAGGAAGTTTGGCCTTTGGTATCAAACACACCTGAGTGATGTCCCAATTCTCTTTACCTACCTTTCAGAGTGGTAAATAAATTCCTTCTTATTTAAATAAGATTATTGTGATGATAGCTACTCATTTTCTTTATAGGCATTAATGGAATAACCTAAATTAAAGATCCCTGCAGATGGCAAATATTCCAGGGGTGATGTTTCCTTCTTCCTACTATTTCCTTCTAATTTTAGGAAAGCTAATTTTAAAATCCTTGTAAGTAAAAGCTCACTTAGACCCTAGATTATTTCAGTTTGGGGGATATTTCCCTGATCAGATAATATAGTCTTCCTTGAAAATAAATTTAGGATAACCTCTATGTCATCACAGTTCTGGTTGCTGTCAATCTTGATATAAGTGTAAGTACATAACCTCAATTATATAATTCACAATAATACATGGTTATATACTCATTGCTGATATTGGCTATGAATACTTGAAAATCAAAACCACTAAGTCCTATTTTATTCCACTGTGACTCATAAATATGAGCTTCTAGTGGCATAAGATATGTTCTTGAGCACAATTTATGATGGTTGGAGCCAACATCTATTTATTCCTCCAGGAGAAAATAAACACAAATTGTCTCAATATCCCAGGCAACAAACTATGATTGTCAATACAAGAATTGGCCTCATCTTCCTTCACAACTGAATACTGAATTTATTTATTTTCTTTTCTGTGCAGTGTAAGTTGCAAACTGATTTGCCTTGCTTACTTACTTCAGGCATGAAGGACTGGCGTCAGAGGCACAGACTAAAGGCCTTCATGCTTGGTTTAATGTGGTGCAACCTTCAACCCCAAGTTATTTATTTTGAGCAAAAAGCTTTGTAGCTTTATTTTTGCCTTAGGACATGAAAGTTGTGTAACTAGACCCCCAGGCATGAACAAGGAATAGAAACACTGGGCTTTGAGACAGGGTGAAATGACTGCCGGGAAGCTGGAGGGAAAGTACTTATTGTCTTTTCATTTCATCAAAAATAGAGGAAACATTTCTTTTGCCCCCAAAACTTAACAGCATAAGCAGAGCTGCCCAAAAGGCTGTGTCCGCACTAAGGACAGCTGTGTTCAGCTTATAAACACCATGTTGACATTTATTTATTGCTTCCTGAGATTTAAAAACAAATCTTTATTATTGTCACTTGTAATTGAGTTTTTCCTGCTTACAGAGAAAAGGATTGATTTATGGTAAAATTTGCCATGCTCATCTAAAATACATTCTCTTTGTGATGGTTAATGTTTATTTCAACTTGACTGGATCTAGAATCACCTTAGAAATAAATATCTGTGAATATCTGTGACAGTTTCTAGATTAGTTTAGCGAAGGTAGGAAGACCTCCCCTAATTGTGGGTAGGGATTTCACATGGGGGGCTGTGTTGGACTGAATAAAAAGGAAATAGCTATCTCACCACGCTCTGCTTCCAGACTGAAGACTGAATGTGACCAGCTACTTCAAGTTCCTGACATTATTCCTTCCCAAATATCATAAAGAACTGTATCCCTCAAGCTGTAAGCTGAAATAAACACATGCTCCCTTAAGTTGCTTCTTGACATGCCACAAATATAAAAGTAACTTATAAAGAACATTGATACTGAATTGCGGGGCTATTGCTGTGATCAACCTAACCATGTGGTTTGTAAGCTTTTGGAACTTATTTATGGTAACAATGTACAAAAGTTTAGAACTATGGACTGGAAAAAAACTTTAATTCTGTAAGTGGAGTTAAAAAGGTATTCTGTTGGAAGTCTAAAGATGAGAATGCTGAGAAGAATGTGGACTTTGGAGGACCATCTTATGAGGTTTCAGAGAGGAACAAAGACTCTATCAGGAACTGGGCTGGAGGCAGTTATATGCTGGAAAAGAATCTAGCTGCATTCTACCCATATCCTGACAGTTTAAATGATGATGGGTTCAAAAGTAATTGACTAATTTGTTTCCAGAGGGAAATCTCAAGATAGAGTAATATTTAGTTTTTATCATAGTAACTGGTTATTATTATAACCCAGATCTACAGTGAGAGGCAACAGTCTGAGCAAAAATATATGAAAAATGTGGTGTTGTATAAGGAAAGGAGTAAAATTTAAATTGTGAATATGGCAGAACTTGGCATCATCATCCCTCTCATGCTGGTTTATCAGGCACAAAAGATGCAGGATATAGAGAGCCATGGAATCTTGTTCCACAGTTCCAGAGATTTTCTGAGGCTAGGTGATGAGTGGCAGGGTCAGAGTTCCTGCAAGAAGGCTCTGAGAGATGAATGAATGGAGGTATGAAGGTGAGTTATAATGACAAATGCAGGATGTTGGGGATTTCAGAACAGTTCCACCAAGGTAAACTGCTGGTATAGAATGGAGCTGGTGTAAAGTAGAGGGTATGTGTGCTGTAAGCAGAAAAATTGGAGATATGTGACTCAACAAGCCTTTTTGAATCCAGATGATTGAATCGTGAACCTCAGATATAAGGTGTGAAGTTATGGCAAGATTTCTTATTAGCCTTCCTACTTTCAATCTTTCTTTAGTACAAACTTGCCTTACTACGCCCCATTCTTCCCTTTTGGAGTAGGAATGTTTATTCTGTGCCATTGTATACTGAAAATATGTATCTTACTTACTAATTTTATATGGAATATCAGTCAGCTTCTTTGAGTCTCAGAAGAAGCTTTAGAATTTTGAACAGTGCTTGGACTGCTTAAAGACTATGGGGATTTCTGAAGTCAAACTGAATGTTTTGTATTATGAGATGATCATGAGCCTGTGAGGATGCAATGTTATGCTCTAAAAGGGATATGTACACATGTCAACTTGATAGGAGTTGGAATTGTGATATTTAATTTCTACTATCAACTTCATTGGATATAGAATCACCTAGGAGACAAATTTCTGGGAGTGGCTATGAGGGTGTTTTTTACATTGGGTGAAAGTTCAATGATATGGGAAGTCTTGTCTTACTTATGAGTAGCACAATCCTATAAGCTGGGGTCCTAGACTTAAGAAAAAGGAGAAAATTGGGTGAGCATCAGCATATCAGCATTCATCCCTCCATGATTCCTGATTGTGGATTGTATGTGACCAGCTGCTTAATGTTCCTGTTGCCATGCCCTCCCCTTCCTAGTGCATGCTCAAAATAAATCCTTGTCCCCTTAAGTTGATTTTTTTCAATACAACATGTTGGATAAAGTATGCATGTGTGTGTGTGATTTTTCCAATGTTAAAAATAAAGTACAATATAAACCAGATGGAATTGTAAAGTTTAATCTCAACAAGATATTTCAGTGAATTTATTTTTGTTTTTGTAAAAACAATTAATTAAAAATTGAAGGAACATGTCAAGATAAAGAGGAGAATGCCATTCAGAAGAAAAGTTTCCTACGGAGGTAGGAAATCCAATCCAATCTGGAAATTTGTTGAAAACCAAATCCCCATTTTCACAAACAGATTTTTCTTATTGAGTGATCTTCTGGTACTTTCACAGCAAATTGAGAGGTTCTGGGTAATAATGCACAAAATGGGGCACATGTTAGAGGAGCAGAAAATAAATTGATACCCACTCCATGTAATAACAGTACATCAAAAAGCAATTTGAAATTGGTCTAATGGTGAATATGTCAATTTAACCACTATCTAAAAACCAATTCTAGCTGCAGACTTTTTTAAATATAATCACATACCTGCTAGGATGATTAAAGATCATATAAAATATGGAATAGAGTATCATGGAAATTCTCTATATTAAATTATACCTACACATTTTGAATTGGTCTAGATTAGGTTGCATAGCTAGTTATCTTCAACATAACTGGCCTCATAACCTACTACTTTCTACACATTTACTTTTTTCTTATCTAGAATAAACATTTCTTCTATTGCCTGTGGTTTATTTTACTGACAGGAGAGCCTTCACACCTAACAGAGTTTTTCACTCATACTTTTCTTTATGAGATATCAAAATCTTTGGATGAGAAGTGTGTGTGTGTGTGTGTGTGTGTGTGTGTGTGTGTGTGTGCACGTGCGCGCATATATGGGGCAGAAAACAGGCAACAAATATTAATGGAAGAAAAGAAACATTTTTGTGTATATATGTGTGTTCTATGTTCATTGTGTGGGCACATATGTGTGAGGATTCATGTTCGTGTGTGTGTGCATGTGGAGGCCAGAGGTTGACATAAGGTTTCTTCCTTAATCACTCTCTTCTTCATTTCACTGAGACAAAATCTCTTACTTGAGCCCATAAATTAACTAATCCAGCTAGTCAGCTTGCCCTGAATGACCTGGTTTCCATTTATTGCCAGTTAATACATCCATCCACCATTTATATAGGTGAAGGGAATCCAAACAACAGTCCATGCTTACAATGCACAAACCTTACCAAATGAGTCATCTCCCCAGCCCCCCAAAACAAATCATTTTAAACCAAATAACTACAATGCTACTATCAGCTAATTTCTGCTCAACTGTAAATCTTCCAAAAGAGTTTCTTATGTATTTTTTTATTTTTTTAATATTTTATTTACTCATTTTCAATCACAGGGATACGAGAGAGAGAGAGAGAGAGAGAGAGAGAGAGAGAGAGAGAGAGAGAGAGAGAGAGAGAGAGAGAAAGAGCACCAGGGCCACCACCTTGCTGGTCTGTCTTATGTGGGTACTGGGGATTTGAACCCGGGGCCTTAGGCACTGGAAGCAAGTGCCTTAACCTCTAAGCCATCTCTCCAGCCTGAGTTTCTTATATTTTATGATACTATTGCTACAAAATCTTGAAATGTCAGGCTTAAAATGATACCCATTATTTCAATGGTAATGTGGGTTTTTAATCTAATTTTCATAATTGAATAGTGATAGGCTCATGTTTTAACCTTAAAACCTAGATTGAAGGGAATGCATCAAAGGGCAAATCTTGGCAGGGAAGTGATTCTCTTAAGTTCTCTAAGTTGAGTTAAGGAAAAATGTGACAAAAGGATATTCCTGGTTTTCCTGTCTTCATTCTGTAGCTATAATAAGGGACAGATTTGGGATTGTCGTACTCAATATTTAGCTTGAGTGAAAAATCCTCATCATTCTACACCTCAGTGTAGCAGGACCAGCTCACTTTGGATCATTGGAATGAATACGACCAGAATCTTGTTAATAACAATATAGACTTGGCTTAAGTCATGTCATTAATTCTTGTGATATGAGAAATGTATATTATATGAAACTCAATTACTTTGATCCTGATTAACTAGTTATAATGAATTTATACATTAATTAAATTTAAAGTGAAGAAAAGTAGAATTAGACTAACATAATTAATTAAATACACAGACCCATAACTCATTCTGAAATGCACCTCTAGTTCCTGATATTATCAGAGTTATTGAAACAATCTCAAAAATAAACTGTATTTGCAGGGTTAAGCTTTAGAAAAAAATCTTGATTTCTACCACCATAAAAATAGAAAAAAACAACATATTATAAATACTGTAACATAGTTTTGCTATTTGCTTAATAATGTGCATTCTGAATACAAATCATATTTGTTCATTAAAATATATTTCCAGAGTTCTACAATGGAGGACTAGGAACAGTGTCAACTAGCCAGCCATTAAATTATAGTGCATGCATTTTAATAAATCTATTTGTATGAAAAATATCAGAGCTATTAAATAAATAATAAATAAATTGGGTGTTAAAGTTAATTTTCCATATTATAAATTTAGAACCATTTTAAGTGTCCTATATTTAGTCTTAAATACAGAAAAATTAACCTTTTGTATTTTAACATCACTAAGTTTAATAATGACAAAGAGAGGAAGATAGATTCTATACTTTTTTAGAGTTCTCAAAAACATGAAAGAAAAATATTTGATGAATCCCACAAAGGACATCACTGAGTAAAATAAAATATTTTATAATTCACATGACAAAATGCAAACCACATCATGAATGCATTTCAAATATAAATATAATTATAGAAAATGAATATTTATTATGAATATTGATCACAAGGCCATTATTATTATAAATATGATACTACCTGATGTCAAACTTTCACAAATTCTGAAATATACAAGGAGTCAAGAACAAAATATGTATGTATTTCAAAAGTAAGTTCTGTTATACTACAGTATATTTTCTTCTAATCTATATGTGTCTTTAATATATATTTGAAAATATTTTTAATTATTTTTAACTTTTTCTGTTTATATTATATCAATTAATTTTCATGTTAATAAATTCTACTTTAATTATTTCACTTTCCAAGATACCTTATTAAAAGACAAGACTCTTAACAGTAAAGACATGTTATCTTTGTAGCTTCAGAAACTGATGTAGCTTCTGACTCATGTCAGAGACTTAGTATATACTTACTAGAAGTGACTAGACTCACTTTCCATTTATTTTACAACTTCTAACGTTATGCTCGGTAAATAATGATTATGTATGTTGAAGGTGTAAAATGTGATGTTTCAGTACAGCATGTATTTTAAAGTTATCTCAGTCATGTTAGTTAATATCTATCACCTCCTTTACATTTTATATACTCAATATACTCAAGCTTTTAGTGCACAATTCCCTAATCATCATTCTGTGTATTAGTCTTCTAGAATAGATTCATTCCGCATAAATGAACTTTTATACTCCAGAAACACTATTTCCCCAACCCCATGCCCCTGAAAAATCCCTATTCAATTCTGCTTTTATGAATTTAACTATTTTCAGATTCCCTATACAAGTAAGATTATGAAACATTTGTTTTTGTGTGTCTAGTTGACTTAAAGTCAGAAACAGACTAACTTTCTATAATAATAATTATTTGATAAGCATTGTAATAAATCAAAAGATTTATACAAACAACATATGATGATGATGACAACTATTATACTGATTTCTTGCCATGCTCTAGGTAATGAAATTGTAGCTGTAATCTCATTCACATGTTTGATAACCCATATATGCATTCAACAGGTATCTGTTTAAAAGTTATTCCTGGAGAAAAGGTAAGAGAAATGTAATTCTTGGAGAAATGGTGAATGTTTTGTTGTTCACATGAAGCTTCTTGTTCGGTTACAGATACACGTCACATTTACATGATACTATCATACAACAGTCCTGCAAAGTAAGTGTCATAGTCAGCCACATGCTGCTGAGATGAACCTCAAAACCAGGCACAGTTAAGCAAGGAAAGGGATTATTAAAGCTACAGATCCAGGGAAAGTTCCATAATTGCAAAAGAGGCTGGCTCCCATTCACAGGTCCAAGCAGAGAGAGAAACCCATCACCAGCAACACAAACACACACACACACACACACACACACACACACACACACACACACACACACACACCAGCAGACAATAATGATTTCCTCAGAGCTCAGACTGTTCTTCACATATTTATGGTTGGAATTCCAAATATGTCCACATATCTTTATGGCTAGAGGCTAGAATCTGCCTAAGGTGACACCTTATCCAGCAAGACAGCTGGAGAAAAGTTTTTAATAAACTGAATTTATTGTGGGCTATCCATTCAAACTATCATAGTAGGTAAAGCCTAATGTCTTACTTCTCAGAATTTGAGAGGGATATTAGCATATAATAATATTATAGGAACCTGGGCTAGAATGAGAGTCTACCTTGAAAAAAAAGTAAAAAAAAATTATAGGAATGAATCCTCTTATGGTTAGGTTTTGTTGTAAACTGGATCTTTTTAATTATCTTGGGTGTGTCTAATGTTGTTCAATGGAAGGCAGCCCTCTCAGTAGGGGACAGGATGTAAAGGAGCTCAGGGAAGCTAGAAATGAACATCCGTTCCTGGGAGTGCAGTACAGGTAGGAAATTCCAGAATTTCAGGAAGCCAGCAAGTCTGGGATGGGGCTACAAGACCCCACCCTAAGACTATATAAAGAGGAAGGAAATTTCTCTCCCTTCACTCTACCTGTTTTATTTGTGTGTGTATAGTGTTGGTGAGGGGTTTCTCTCTCTTCTTGGACCTTTGAAAGGGTGACAGCCTCTTTCACCATTTGTGGTACTCTGCAAGGAGGCATGGATGACAGGGTTTTGCTGAGTCTGGCAGGCTTCTGGACTGTCTCCTTATGATAAGGAAATTGAGGCAAGTCTGAGGCCCCTATAAATCTCTAATGAATCCTGGACACTCCAGCCCCCAGGCAGGCCACAGCTGTGCCCTGAGATAAGCAGGCAATTCAAGGCCTAAACTTAGTCCAGCTGCAATAACAAACCTAAACAATAAGGTTATATTTCCTCTGCTAACTTCACCATTCTATACATGTCTATATACATGTATAGAGTCACATAGGCCCCTCAATTTATCTATGCAAAATGGGTATCCAAAAGGTATTGGCCCCTACCAATCAAACTCATGAGATGCCCACAGATCTTGCCCCTATCAATCTCCTTGCTGCCTATGCCCCTACCTCTGCATTTTCCTCTATATAAACAACTGTTATCTATACAATAAATAAGAACTGCCTACTGCCATGTTCTCCCGAGAGTGCTCATCTCTCACCGGCTCACAGCTATTCCAAGCCTCTGTGCACCGAGCTCTGTGGACGAACAGGGAGTTGATGCATGCTGCAACTCCTCCACTAACCCATGGACCAATAACCATTATGGAACTTCCCCTGGATCTCTAGCTTCAATAAATACTTTTCTCCCATATCTGTGCCTGTTTTGGTGATTCATCCCAGTAGCGGGTGGCTGAGTAGACAGCTTTGGTATCAGGAGTGGGGTGATATTGCTTAGATGAATCAGACTATGTGGATTTTGGTCTTCTCAAACTTGTGTGCTGGAAAAATAAACATGGATTTGGTACTTGCAACTGAAGATGCCCTCCAGAGTGTTAAGCCAAGTTTTGTGAACTATTCTGGTGAGAATTTGGAAATGCTAAGTGTAGAAAGAATTGAATTTGGAGACCTGGATTTCTAAGGAGAAGGAGAGACTGAAGAGAAAATTATTAGAATTGTATTACTGGAATAAGAGCTGGCAGCATTCTTCTACCCATGACCAGAGAGCTTGATCAAGATTGAATTTAAGTAATGGACTGATGTGTTTGGCTATTGATATGGAACTGAGAATTTAAGGTTGAAAAACCTCAAAGCAAGTTTAACTTACTGACATAGATTACTGAAGCTGCTATTGACACACATTAGCAATCCTAAAGAAGATGGCCTAATTGCTCTACATTGAAGTAATGGAAAGGATGCCTGAGGAGTTTCTACCCAAAGGACTGAATGAAAGACTGTGCAACCTCATTTGGAGAGAGATAGCTAAAAGGAAGGAACTTGCTCTTCAAGATCATGATTTATTTCAACCCTGAATTAACACCATGGCTGTGTCCTGCATACCTAGTATTACTTTTTTGCATGTGTGGAGTGGGTCATGAAATGCACAGTGTTCCAGGAGCCTCTGCTGACATGCTGTATATGAAACAGAGCATGAAATCCCTGATTGACAAGTGAAGCCATTGGAAAATGGACCATGGTTTGCAATGGAGACCCGAAGATGTTTTAGATATACCAGGACTCTGCAAGGGCTACCACAGAGCACTGTTGGCTTGGGATGAAAGTTTTTCCCAGTTACTCAGCCAAGCTGGAGGGATAGAATTGGAAAACCTGGAGACTCTCAGTCACTGGTTGTGATATTGGACTTGACAGAGAATGTTTGATATTTGCCTAATGGTTTTTGAGTTTGCATTGACCCAGTCTCTCTTTGTTATGCCTGGTAGTGGTTGGTAATGTTTAATTTGTGCCATTATATGTTAAAAGTGTGTAACTTGTTTTGATTTTACAGAGCTCACACTTATGGGTGGCCTCAGTGCTGGAATGGGACTACTGAGACATCCAGCCACATGTACTGATTGTTGACTGGTTCCTTGACTCTCATGTTTGAAGACTGCTATTGTGGGACTGCTGTTAGCTAATCCAATAAATCCACTTTTGTTTACTACAATTCATTCTTATTGGTGCTGTTTTTATAGTGAATCCTGACTAATATAAATCCTTTGGATCAGAATTTGGAAAGTGAAGGAATTAGGTTTGAACAGAGAAGGAAGTTAGTTCAATTTAAGCTCATTAGTACAAAGGTCCATCTTTGGAACTGGTATTGCCCTTTGAAGTTCAGGCTTAAAACACAGTAAGGAAGACTGTAAATTTCAATGTCTTCCAGTCTTGGATATTTACTCATCCTAGAAAAAAAGTGATATTGGGCGAACCTGCTTAACTCATTTTAAAGCACAGAAACACATGCAGAAGGATGTTGCTCATGGTTGGAATCCACCAAATTCCCTACAGAAGGACAAAATTGACTTCTGTCTTAAAGGTGCAATCTTGGTGACATGACACAACCCCTTACAACCTACTCATTTGTTGGGTAGATGTTCTTACTTTAATAAATTTGGAAACAAAACTTCCAGGATTCTAGTTGGTCTCTTTTGAAGACAATGCCCAGGAAGCATTTAGTTCACTAAAGTGAGATATAATATAAACTATTACAACTAAGCTTTAAGCTATACCATAGATTCCACATCTCCATTGCCTCTACTAGCTTCTTACCATCACCATCTCATGACTCCACTAGTCTAAGTGACACCTTTTGCAGAAACCTTTCATCTAATGGAGGTTTACAATCCCTGACTACTATTTTCAGATTATAGGTACAATCCTTAACCATTTATAGTCAATATTGCTCCAAGTATTTATAAATCTCAGTCTTAATGAATTAATTGGATACCAAATATCTTATTCCCTGGTTGCTAAGCATAAACAGCCCTAACACTTCCTCAATGGACTATCATTTCCATGTATAGAACTCATAGCACGGCAGGATCTTTCCTTGTGAAATTGTTCTTTTCATACAGTTAGACTATCCCAAGTCTAAAAATTTGATAAAATCCAATTACTGATCAAGATGTTATAACTTTGAGGATGCATCTGTGCTGAGCTATCTGAGAGTCCATATTGGATATGTTTTCATTATATATTTTGAGCATTGATGATTTATCTTTATAACTGTCCTTCTGCTGGGGGGGGGCTGTGTTCTATTATCTATCTCCATATCTTGCTGATGTTCAGCATCTCTTTCCTCTGAGTTACTATCATAACCCTGACATTCATTCCAGTGATAATACCTGTTTTCTTCTGTCAGCCAAACTGTGCCACTCAACCTCTGTTATTTAAGGGTATTGTCATTGTCTTTCTTATCAATGATCCCAATTCCTACAAGATCCTATTGATGACCATGATCTACAGTGAATTCACCTTTGATACTTTAATACTCCTGCTACTCTCAATGGATTTGTTCTAGTAAACAGTATTTCTCTAGGGATTCTAAGCAATCATATTGGTTCCCATAAACTTACTTTTCCTTATTATTTGATTTCTTTTATTACTGCCTTATATAAGGTTTGTAGCACTTCCCTCTCTGTAGGCCATAACTTTCTCTACACTTCCAAGAGTCATTTCTAACAGTAGACCTGTACATGACTTTGCTAGATCCTGCCTGGTTTTTAAATTGGGTGTCATAGAAAAGTGTTTTGCGAGCATATGTCATTCACTTAAATCAATTATTGCATCTGATACCTCAGTGCTCTAAAGACATAATCCCATTAATGGTCCAAGACTGTCAGTATAAAAGGCTCTTCAAGTCCTTCATCAACATGTCTCCTTGTATGCTTTGTAGATTCAGCACTTCCCTGAACTTAGTTATATTGTGAATTGATCCTTTCAGCCACATAGTGAGGAGGAGAAGTAAAGAGAGACCTGGAGGGAAGAACATGCTAATTTGACAGGTGAAGGCTTGTCTTTCAGCAAGGAGAAGTCAGAAAGCACAAGCCACTAATGTAAATATGGAAATCCTTCTCTGGGAAAGATTGAGGTGATGGGGAGTTTCAATATTTTCAAGAATATAATCTCTGTAGCCTCACTCTATGTCTTACATCCAGTTTCACATTGTTTTTAATGGTTTTTTATACTTTTTAGGTTTCGTTGATTTTTTGTTTTTTGGGTTTTTTTTTTCATTTGATCTTCACTTGGTGAGACTAAGAATTCAACCCTCTGAAAGCACTGTCATTCTCTTAATTAATCCCCTAGCCTGATCATCGCTCCTTCTGGACTTCAGTAGTAACTTTTTTCCATGCTGCTAAGAAGCTCTCTGGCTTTCAGTCTTTCACTTCAGTTGAAGATTAATCACCCACACACTTTCATTTACTTCCACCAATGCATCAATGTCATTTGGCAGGAACCATATAGTTCCAGTCCCCAGTTCTTCCTTCAGCTTCCCAGGGCAATCATGAGCCTTCTTTAGCTAGATAGAAATTTTGGGTGAGTAAAATCTACCTTTAGTCTAACTCTAAAACCATAGAGGAGTCTCCTCACCCATATATTTAAAGACAAGTAGTCATGATTTTTTTATTATTTATTTATTTATTTATTTTTATTATCCATAATGAGTTACAACATTTAGTGGACAAACAATGAGTTGTTATCCCCAATTCCCCACTGCCCTCCCCTCCCCCCTCAACTGGATAACCTCCTCCATGGGTCATCTGGATCAGTCCTTGTGACAGGGGACCATGGATAGACTAGTAATCAGCAAGGTTCTCCTGTCCGTACCTCTGGATAGTCTAAAAGCCCACACCTATCACTATTCAAAGCCAGTGTCGTATGGGGTGAGCTCAGGATTGGGATTTAGATAATGCCCATCAAAAATTCCAATGCACCTCAAACTTTAAGGAGTATATGAATTCTTGTCTACAAAGTTAAAGAATTAAATCATAGACAACCAGATATTAAGGTATAGTAGAAGACTTTATTTAAGGAAAATGGGGAATTACAGAGTTCTCCAGCAACAAGTGTGGGGAGAACATGTGGAAGAGGTTTTTGCCAAAATCTATGCTGCTTTACTAAACAGGCCAAAAAAGAAAAATAATAGAGGGCTCCCATCATGAGAAAAAAGGTTCATGTGGGAGTCTTGAGCCCCCCCCCCCACCTCAGCCTTAGGCCTTACCTAGATAATGAAATTCCTTCTTCTAGGATGCCATGTGGAAGAAAGACTGGCTTTGTTTTAGGAAAGTTTTTAAAACTTCCACTAAGTAAGCCAGAAAGATAGCTTATTGGTCTATACCTGACCAATCAATTTTAGCATCTAGGTTTGAGCTCTGTCTAGAGACACCTCCCACTCAAGGGGAGGAGTCTATGGAGCTTGTCTGAAACTCTTACAGTGTAACCCTTTCAGGAAGATTTTACTTACTATATATCTGATAACACGTGGTAAGATTTAGTATATGGGAGATTCATACTTATCCTCCCCATAAGCTTCTACCTTTTAACCTTACCTTTCAAATATCTCTAGTCATTTCCTAATTCAAAAAATGTCACCTATGCTTTTACTTTTAATATGTTTCTAATACCCCAATGATAATTCCTGAGGCTATTGTATTTTTTAAGGAAGATAAACAAATCACCATAAGAGCATAAACCTCTGTGAAACTACAAACATATATATGTATTCATTTACAAACCAAAGATAGATTGAAGATTCATTTCTTTTAGACATTTTCCTGCTTTATAAGCAAAAGAAGGGGTACCTAATTTTTTAATATGATCTTTTTAAGTTTCACTTTCTGAATTCTGCTCAAGGTACACTTTTAACTGTTTAAAAAGTCATTTCCCTGTGACTTGCAGAAGAACAAGGAAAAAAATCTTCATTTTATAAATAAAAAAATGAATTCCACAAAGATTAAATTCAGCTATTCATTTACTACTTATCTCCTATGAAACAGCAAAAAAAAAAAAAAAAAACTTTTAAATGTGATGCCTGACACGTAGGAGGCTTTCAGTAAACATTCATTACTTCTTTTTCTCCCCTTTCTTTTCACTTTTGAGGCAACTCTCACTTCACTCTAGCACAGAAAACCTAGAACTTTGTAACCCTGGCTAACCTCATACTCATAGCAATCTTCCCATGGCAATCCTCCTACCTCAGTGTAGGAGGTTGAATATATGAGTTGTCCTCTCCCATCCCCATCCCCCCGCAGTCAGGTATTTAAATTAAGGTTGTAACTAGGGGCTTCAGTTGCTTAGCTGGAGGATGTTTCACTGGGGGTGGATCCTGGGACCTAACCCAAAAATGTGTTTGAGGGCATATCTGAATTCCAGCCCATAGATATGCAGCAGAGTCTGAGCTCTGGCAAAGAGTCCTGCTTGCTTCTTCCTGCTTTGAAGTATTGAACCAGCTTCTTCCAGCATTCATGAAATTTACCCCTAGATCTCCAAACAAGAAATAAACCACTTCTTCCTTGTGGTTGTTTGAAGGGTTGCCCCCTGTTGGTATTGCTAAATGGGATGCAGAGCACAAAGGGTTAAGGATGTTTGAGAAATGGGTCTGAAACCCCAGCAAACCTGGTAGGTGTTTCCCCATCTCCACCCTTGGCCCTAAAACTCCCAAGCACCCTGAGCAAGCCACAGGAACCCAGTGTTCTCACCTCAGCATGACTGGCAATGGGTGTCAGACCCAAGTAACAAATTTCTCTGTACCCATCCCCAATGACCATGGCTAGAATCACGTATTTCCTGCCACTCAGGCTTCCCAATTATACAAATTAGGTATTCACAGGTTGTCTGCATTCACCTATCCCCTTGCAGGTTGTGCATTCACCACCCTGTCTGACCAATCCCCTTGCACTCCCCTGCTCCTCATCCTCCTGGCTTCTTTTCTCTATAAATGTAAGCTCTCCCCATTCAATAAATGACACTTGGATACACGATACACATCAGCTCACGTCTATGTCCCGAGAGCATCCTCTCATACTCCACCGGCCACACCCTGCATATATCCCAAGCTCCGTGGAACAGCCCTAAGACAGCAAAGCAGCCCGTGGTGGCAACTTCCAACCGATTTCTCTCCGCAGCGGCTGATGGCGCCCCCCCCCCAGGAGAAACAACATTTTGGCGCCCAACGTTGGGCATCCTATCCCCAAAGAACACGAGGCAACCGACCCCCAAAACCACAGGCCTCCAGAACGTGAGTCTACCGACCTCCAGAACCATAGGTGACAACGCCCAGCAAACAAAAGGACTTCTGGATACAACTGAGTCACACTGACCCAAGCCTTCTCTTTTGTTTCTATGTATCAATACTCGTGAGTCACATCGGCCCCAGGAAAAATCTGGAGTCTGTCCCCACATCCTGAGGGGGGTAACTCTCTTTTCTTTACAGCCCTGGATGGCTCCAAGGTCCAGCCTCCTCTAGTCAAATCTTTTCTTTTGTTTCTTTCTATCAATACAAGTGACTCAAGAGGCCCCAAGAGGCCCCCAGCCTCCATGAGGCAAATCTTTTCTTTCATTTATTTCTCAAATAACCTCTGCTTCAGAGGTTAAATTATCTCTTCCTTTCTGCAGGAGTCTATCAATTTTCTTGTTTTCTTTTTCCTCTCTTAAGCTAAAGAAACTAATGCTACTACAAAATCTAAACTAGAAAAAGCCTCCTCCTACAGTACACAAAAGCTTACTATCTTAACAGAGACAAAAAACAAAACAGCATCTTTTACCTTCCTGTCTCTTATCTTAAAGAAAAATAAATAAACCTCTGGGCTGCCTTAAAAACTACATTCCCAAAAGCTAACTTACATTCTTAAGCATAAGGTAATAATTAAGCCTACATTGACTACTATAATATAATTTCTGCTTGTTTATAAAAACAAAGGGGAAAAATACCCCTAAAGAATGCTTTACTTATAAGTCTGTCAAGGATCAGGTTATCCAATGGTTTTGCTCATTTAGCATTCTCAGAAAAATAGTCTAATTCTAAAATTTTGTTAAGGTTCCAACTATAAATTTCTATTCTAACTTAAGTACTAAATCATTCTCTCTCCTGATGGTTAAAGCTAATTCTTTCAACAGCCTTACTAAAGACAGAAAAAATTTTTGCCTCTCAAATTTTAATTTGAGAAAATTTGAGTTAACTCTCAAATTCAGTTTTCTTCTTCCTCACAGCTGCCCAAGGTGAACTATTAATATATGCCATCTGCTTTATCCATACAGGTCAAATTTTACTCCTCTCAGTGAGGCTCTTCTCTCCACTGATCTCCACTGACCTTCTATGCCTCCCAATAGATTCAGGTGTTTATTAAAGTTTTTTCTTCAGCTGTCTAGCTGGAGGGGGTATCATCTTGGCTGGATCCTAGGGTCCATCCCAAAGGTGTTTCTGAGATGGGTCTGGAATTCCAGCTATGCGTATGCAAAGAGAGCAATCTGAGCTCAAGCCTGGAGTTCCTGCTTTTTGTGAGTTTCTGTGTGCTTCTTGATTTTTTGAGTTGCTGGTGATGGGTTTCTCCCTCTGCTTGGACCTATGAAAGGGGGCCAGCCTCTTTCTCCATTTTGGAACATCTCCTAAATCTGCAGCTGTTAGGGTCCAAGGTTGACTACCCCTCAGAAGGACAGAGGACACATGTGATAATGCAAGTCACACAACGAGGTTTATTTCCAGTTAGCTGGGGTCTGAGTATACCAGGTTTCAACATGGATGAGCATAGGGCTCTAGGAGTTTTATATTCTTTTCTTTTAACAGCAAACATGAGTTGCACAGTAATTTTCCACAGCCATTGGGGGTACCTATTCTGGCCCATTCCTGTCATCCATATCTTGGTGGTGGGGTGAGAAAAATTCCAGGACCCATCCCTCAAGATAAACATTTGGTCTCTAGAAGCAACCACCCACAATCTCCCTCATCTTTTTAAGTCAAGATTAGCCAGCTGCTGCCCTTGTTCCTCGTTCCAGTAATTCATTCCAGTAAATTTCAGCCCAGGCCCCCCAGGCCATTGTCAGGCTAAATTAATTATGTGCCTAGCACATCTTCAATAAATCCTTTCTTCCCATAAACTGTGCCTGGTTTGGAGATTCATCCCAGCAGGTGTGGCTGACTATGACCCTCCCGCAAACTGTATGTTTGGAAGTTTATCCCAACAATGTGGAACTATTTTTAACATTCAGCCTCCTCTGTGCTTGAATCAAAGGCATGAGCCAGCATGTACAGTTCAATAAGGATTTCTTGAAAAAAAAGAGTGAATATACTCAGCCACAGAAAGGGAGAATTGCTCATATAATTTAAAGCTACCAAATTTTTTTCTGGAAAATAACTATATAAGTTGCATTAAAATTATTACCAAAATAATAAATAATTACTTGAACATTATCACTGAAAAGCATCAAATTATGAACAATTATCATTTTTAACTATTCCTTACAGTAGTAGCTCTTATCATGCTTCCATACTTGTATATATTTTTAGTTTGATGAAATGACTGATTTATAGCATAGAAAAAACTTTCTATTAAATAGCTAGAGTTAAAAGTAAAGCATGCCATATAGAATGTCAGTGTTTAGTTAAAGCACTGAGTAAAAAATAAAGAGAAATGATCCCAGTTGCATTTTATTGAAGTTTTATTTAGTAATTTTACATACATCTTTATTTCTTAATTTAAATACAAACATAAGCTTAGACTTCAAAGCCTTTGATAGAAACAACTGACTTGAAAAAGCTGAATTTGTTTAAGTTCTTCTATAAATCTTCTCCTTATGTTTCATTTTGCTTTTAAAACTATACTGTCGCTTTATTCTACCCTTCAAGGAGTGTTATTCTTTAGTTTATTTTCAGTTATGTGTGACTGCTAACATTTTTTTGATCAATGAAAAGGTTGGTGTTTCCAAGTCACATTATGCAATAAAGCTGTTCTACTCCTACAATTAAAAACGTTTTATTATGTAATTAAATGGGTTTCTTCTTCTATCTACAGACCTACACCATTAATTCAGACATTAATTTGCACATGATATATTACTGATTGAGTTATATGAGCATTTATTACTACAATATGCATATTGGAGTATATTTTATATTTATATCATACCTAGATCACACAATTCTCCAATCTCAGCATTTTTACTTCAACATAATAAGAATTTTTTTTCCTTTTGTAAAAGTAAAAATGCATGGATAAGTCCAAAATAAGAAAGTTTACAAATGGTAGAAGTATTTTGGAAAGCATGAAAGTCAAAATTAAATGAAATTATTTGGAAGGCTGGGGAGATGGCTCAGCAGTTAATGGGGCTTGTTTGCAATGCCTGCTGACCAAGTTAAATTCACTAGTCACCTACTTGAGACTGGATGCAATCAGTGGCCCCTGGTGCCTGCATACATACACACACACCAAAAAAATAATAATAATTTGAAAATAGAAAAATAAAACAGATATAGGACAGTATGTAACCCAGAACTTCTAATCAGAATCCAATAGTATTCACTTCAGAGGTAATGCAAGGAGTTATAATATTGGCACTCACATATTACACAAAACAGGAGCAAATAAATTTCCTATAGATTACTTGAGTAATTTTCACATTTTGGTTCACTCATTTCAATTTAGTCAGCTAAAATATTTTAGGTTTGGGGTAGGGGATACATAAAGAACAAGGTCAATTCATTTTCAGTCTTCACTGGTGTCTTTCCTACCAAGAGGTTATTACAATGTAAGTTATGTAGTTGCTCATTTAATCCTGATTATATTTAATAGCATCCAGACCAATAACAAACCCCTGGATGGTAGCCTGTGTAGTGCTGGAAGGTGTTACTGGAACTGACAGGGGAAAACTGGCCAATGATATTTGGAGAAAGCAGAGGCCACTGATATACAATACCTACTGATGTTATGAGAATGCAGAGGACACTCCTCTATGGCAAAGACCAGCAAGTGCTCAACTATGCAATAGTGGTACTATACCTAGGTGGGTAATCAATGTCTTGCTGATTGGCTAAGTGATTCATTCAGTGACAAGGAACATTTAACTGGTACTGGGATCCATGGCAAAATCTTATGGGGACCAAAAACCCAGACTCCAAGGGGAAACTCCCACTAACCAGATATATACAGTGGCTACACCCATTAGAATCTCACCAAATTAACAATGTTTGTCTCATTTAACGTATACTGATCTTACTGTCTGTTAGAGATTATGTTTGTATTTTTCAGAAGGCAGCGAGAATCATGAACAACCCCATTCTACCAACAGGAACTGAGATGATGCCTGACAAAGAGACAGGAGATGAACCAACCCCAACTCCTGATATAGGGCCCAAAATAAACACTAAACCTCTGAGGAAGTGGTGAGATGAGGAAATGGTGAGATGAGCAAGAGAAAGAATATACTTATGGCAAAAAAAATGTGCCACAACACATTTAAGGCAAAGGAGAGAAAAATAGTCGACAAAGTGACCAGAGAGGTGGAAGAAATGTATATCATAGCACTGTAACCCACTTATAGTTATGTCAATATAGTGTACCTTTAAATAATCTTTTGACATTTAATGATATATAGGTTGAATCTCAAGTTTTTGTCTTGTAGGGAAAATATGAACTTCTTTTCTGATCTTGTTTAAAAACAACTGTCTTTTTACTAAGTTGCCTAAGTCATTTACAGTAAAAGTCATCATTAATATACTGGGATCTATTTTTTTTATTTTGGTTGTTTTATTTTAGATTTTTCTATTCCTCCTTTATTGCTTTCTTTTTTCTTGGATATTTTCTACCATGCTATTATATTTCCTTTAATAAATTTAAGGTAAGTTTTAAAATTTTTATTTTCTTGTAGTAATAAGACTTAACAAACTTGTAAATATGCAGTGCACTACTGTTTGCTATAGGTACAATGTTTATAGTAGGTCTCTTGAATTTACTTATCTTGCATAGCTCAAACTTTATGTATATTCATTAATAATTCCTATTTTCCCCTTTTTTTAGCTGGTAGTAGCCACCATTCTAGTTTGGTTTTGGGAAATAGACTACATTAAATAATTCATACCAGAGGAATCAGAAAGTGTGGCATTCTCTAACCGGTGTTATTTCACTTACCACAATATCTGTAAGATTAATCCAAGTTATTTTATATTGCAACATTTTATTTACTTTTAAGGTACAAGAATATTCCACTTTGTGTGAGAGAGAAAGAGAGAAGAGAGAGAGAGAGAAAACATAATATATACCACATTTTCTTATCCTTAGATTTGGAGATAGAAATTTTATGTTTTTTTCTACACTTTGCAAATTTTGAATATTGCTGCAATGTACAAGAGTTCAAGCACCTGCTTTACTTTAATGTTAAGTGTCTCATTCCAATTATTTCAGAAAATTACCTACAAATGGGACTACACGATAATATGACACATGCATTTCTAAATATTAAGTTAATCATATACTTTTTTCCATTTGTCTGTGCCATTTTCCATTCCCACCAATGCTGAATGTGTTTTGGTATCTCTCTGTCCCACTTGTTTTAATTTTACGAAAATAGCTACTAAGTGAGGTGATGTCTGATGTGGCTTTGACTGGTATTTCCCTTCTGATTAGTCACATCGTATATTGTTTTAAAATATTTCTGTTAGATATTTGTCATCTTTAGAAAAATATTTATTAAATCTTTGTACCAATTTTTAATCAAGTTACTAGATTGAGGCTATTGAGTTGCAACAGTTTCTTGTATACTAAAATTAACTAACTTTTAGTATGTGATTTGCCAGTTATTTTTCCCTTTCTGTGTATTTTAACACTGTTGAGCATCTTCTCTCTGCTGCAGAAGCTTTTCCACCTAACCTAGCCCTTGTCATGTAATGTTTATTTTGTTCCCCATATATTGTTGTCATCTCCCTGAAATCATCAAGTTAGCTGCCATTAAACATTACCTTCTGTGGTCATAACAGTACTTGGCATGATTAAAATCTTGTTTTGCAACAGTACACTTGATTTTAATCTTCCTTTCTAACAAAACATGTGATCTATCTTGGAGAAAGTTCCATGTGTGTTTGAGAAAAATGTGTATTGTCCTGCTATAGGTTGGAAAACTGTTAGGTCCATTTGTTCTAGTGTGTTGTTGATCTGGAGGTCTGGATAAATTACTCATTATGTAAATTGGATTATGAACGTCTCCTACTTTTATACTTTTGTTTTTTGTTCTGTTGAAATACGTTAATGTTTTCTTAGCATATTTAGGACCTTGATGTTAGATGTGTGCATGTGTGTGTGCATGTGTCTGTGTGTGTGCCTGTGTGTGCATGTGTGTGTATGTGTGTCTGTGTGTCGGTGTGTCTGTGTGTGTGCACATGTGTGCCTGTGTGTGTGTGTTTGTGTGTGTGTGTCTATATTTAAGTTATAGTTTACTGAACAATCAGGTCTTCTATCATTATATAATGTTCTTTTTTTCATTTCTCAGATATAAGTATGTTTTTAATGTTTTCATCAATGAAGTATATTTTGTTAATCCTTCGCTTTCACTTTCACCCCATATCTACATGTGCACCCTTAAATCTATACTGAGCTTCTCATAGACAGCATATATGTGAGTCTTACTTTTTCATGCCTTCAGCCACTATGATGTGACTGGAGAGGTTGATTCACTTATATGTATTGTAATTATTAGTAGGGAAGGGTTTGCTTATTGTTGACAATAAACTTAATATTTCCTTTATCTGTCTTTTATCTGTCTTTTCCTTTCTTACTGTCTCGTTTGTATTTATTTTTTATTGCTCTTCTTTAATTGCTTTCTTCTGTTTTTTTTCTTTTCTAATTTCTATTTTATAAAGTATTTATGTATGTGGTTATGTTGGGGCTTACATAAAATTTCATGCACTTTTAACAGTTATAGTTTGTGATAGCCTTAGCTTGTTTCATCTGTCATGAAATTCCAATCCTAAAAGTAGTCAAGGAAACCAGGATTACAGCATTCTTGACCAAGCGCTCCTAAAGAAAAGCTTTGACCCCAACACTGAAAGGTACATCAGAAGGAAAAATCCTAGTTGTCTTAGCCACTCCACACCAAAGAATATGTAACAAAGAAAGAGGGCATGGAGAAATAATGAGATATCAGTGACCAAAGGCCTAGACAGAAAACTAGGACCATATGGACTCCATTTTCCTGACTGTATCTATTTCAGCTAAGACATCAATAAAATAGCAAAAGAATTTAGGGATAAAGTCATAGCTTCAATGCCATAGACTTACTATTCTTAGCAAGATACAATAGCTTTTTTATATTAATGTTTGCCTATGTATTGCAAGCCTTCAAGCCAATCTCCAGACACAAGATAAATTTCAAAAATAATTTTACCAGTTATATGCATGTTATGATGATAAGGGGTTTCCCCAATCTCCTTACATGACCATTCTGAAATTTCACTCATTAAGAAATTATTTTTAAATAGAAAGGAAATTGTAATTAAAAATTAAGAAAAGCATAGACTCTTAGAATCCATAGGGATAGGAGGAAATGGAAGGAGGGTTGGCACACAGTTTTTTAAGAAAAGAAGTTCTAAAAATTCCTGTAAGGTTTGTGTTAAATATATGTATTAGATTTCATAGTAAGAGTAATGATGATTTCTGAAGTACAATGGAAGGTGTGAGGGCCACATTTAAGGAGGCAAGGAGTATGACATTAATGGGGAAATAGAAGTAGAAGTCATGCCCTGAACAGAACAGCAGCTGCACAAAGAAGTGAATCCAATGGTATTTTAAATCTTTAAAATAGATGTGGCAAGTGTGTCTATTAAAAGAAAGATAAGATTCTGCAAAATGGATAAAGTTGAAATAAATGGACATCAAACAGTAGAAATATGAGGTTTCTCAGAATATAGGAGGAAATTGGAGTTGAATCTAGTAGGAGACTCATCATGAAGTAGATAGATTTCTATGTTATATGGAAGAAGAGAAAAAGCAAAAAGGAGTCATGAGAGCTCAGATAGGTGAGAAAAGGTTGATGGAATTCACTGGACCTCCATTGTGGAAAAGATTTTGACCAGACTCTAGTCTAACCACTCAGGTAACTATTGTATTATATATAATCCTCTGTTCTAAACTGAATGCTCAGTGACTTTCCCAAAGGTCAAACATTGAATAAATAGGAAAGGTAATAAAAGTGATACAGAGTGAAACTGCTGTCATTTCTTGGATGTTTTTAAGTATTCTCCCCAATCCCACATACTGGGACCACAGGGTGGGGTGAGAGCCTCATAAACCCCTTTCACCATCCATTACAGAATGTTGATGAGCCTAGTCTGTACAGATCTTGTATAGGTAACCACAGCACCTATAAATTTATGAGTGCAATTGCCACTTCATATTGGAAGACAGTTTCACAGTGCCCCTACACATTCTCTGTCTCTAACCCTTTTCACTTCTCTCTTTCACAACGATCCTTTCAGCCTTGGAAGGAGTGTTATAGATTTCCCATTTAAAGCTGAGCATTCAACAGTCACTCATTGTTGGCACTTTCACAAGTTTTGAAACTCCCAAGTAATTGCCTTTTCTTCTACCTTTCCCCCATCTCTCCAACTTCTCTTTCTGATCAAGTTCATCATCTCAGAAATCACCTCACCCTTAAGCCAACTGGAATACCTAGCAAAGTATTTGGCCTTGTGGGGTTTTTTTTGTGTGTGTTTCCATTACATCTCAGGCTCAGTTGAAAACAAGTACCTCTATATTAATAATTAACATCTTCACAATTATCTATCTGTCTAACAAGATATCTCTCATCTCTCTAGTTAATACCTAGAACAAAAACCATAATTCATCAACATTATTTATGAAAGTAGATGAATGAAAAGCATTAGGCTCTGGGTAAAGATTCATTACCCTGAGCTCAGAACTCAAATCACTAAACTTGAGAAAAGAAAATTAAATAGCACGGTCTTGAAGTAAGTTAGCTCTGCCCTCTCCCCATCCTGTGACTTCAGGAAAAGCATGTCTCAAGCATGGCTGGGCCTCAGTGTCTCATATAAAAATGAATAAACTTAATAAGCTGAAATAATCTTAAGGGTTACAGTGCCTGGTTCATAAATGATGCTCAGGAGGTATTTAAGACAATTGATTGATGGATATTTCTCCAAGGTCTAGAGATCATCCTAGCTATGAAATTACATTGTTGATTCTATCAGAAACATCATTAACCTGAAGTTAGTCACAGATATCTATGGTTTGTAAAAATGTTGAAGAAGTGAAGGGGGAATTCTTGTTTTTACCACTTTTATTGCACACATGAAATCTTTTATAATAGCTTATTTTGAGCCAACATTAACCACACAGAAGCACGCTCTTAAATTAGCCCATCAGTGACCTCTAGAGGTCGTTTGAGTTTTTACAACTATATAAGAAATGAAAACATTTAAAATGTGCATTAATTCTAGTAGACCACTTCTCATTAAATTTTTGAATTTAGAGAAAACACAAGTAATAATAAGGATTTACTCAACTCTGTGTTTCAGGATTATTTTCTCTTTTATTTCCCAGGCCATTTTTAAGTCACACCTATCTAGGCGTACAATAAGGTGAGTACATAAACTTATAATTTAAAATTTGGTTGGTTCTGCCTGACTTTCTTGAGGAAAATTGTACAATCATTCATCTATTACCTCTAACTTCATACTCATCAGTTTTTCCTTTTTGGCATCATAACAGAGTTTTATAAATGCCTAGGATTGTCATTTCTTATGAGGTTCAAACTAATGAACTACAGGAATAATCTTCACATCCCCAGTGCCTTACACAGTACTACCTTCCATAAAGTTGTGTAAAAGACAATGGCAAGGAAATACATGTGCAGCGGGTTTTCAAGATATGTACAAATAGAACTATTATCGTTATTCAGCTTAGTGTATTCCAAGGAAGGGGAATCGTTACCCAAGTCACCTTTAATGGCTGGGGAAGCCATTCCTGGAATCTTTCAGACCTCACAATAGTTATTTGTGATATTAATAAATATGTCTAGGGATCTCAGGTATCCTCAGCTGTAATCAGAGCTTCGCTCAGGCAGATAGGATGCGGTGGTTGTAGAAGAACACATAAAAATAAATAAAAGATAAATAAAAAGATAAATGCACAATTAATTACAGAGCCTTGTTTGCTTATAATTACTGTAAAGGATGCCTCTTTCCTTACTATACTAGGTTATAATGAGTTGAAATTTATACTTTTCGGAATCATATACTTTAGCTACAAAGCTTGAGTAGATTTACACTTACTACAGAATACTTGATGGTGAACTGAGAAGATGGCTCAGTTGGGTAAAATGCTTTTCCCACACGCATGGGGATCTGCATCTAGATCTGGAGCACTCGCCTCCAAGTACCAGGCCTGATTATAAATTCCTGTGATCCCATTTCTGGGAGGCAGAAAGGAGAAAATTACTAGGATTTACTGGCTGGTAACTGAATGGGAGATATCTAGGATAAATTAGACCCTGTCTCAAAAAAAAAAAGATGGGAGTGACATAACATGAACCTCTGGTCTCCCCTGGCACAGATACACACATGCACACACTATCTCACACACACACATACACAAGCATTCATATATGAACACTCATATCCTCACGCACACACCACACTCACCCCTCACACACAGACACACCAAATAAGTGAATCATCTAATGAATTTAGAGATCTTTAGAAAATGAATAAAAAGCAAACATGTAGGATCAAATAGGGGGAATGGATACACAAATAACATGTTAGTTTGAATGTGATGGCTTGAATGTATAATTGGCTATTTTATTAAAAATGAGCTTGCAGCTTGAGCCCCTAGTGGGGCTAGTGTTTTCTACCTCAGTGATAGACTCGTGTGAATATTCTGAGAACTATATTTGGTCCTCACAACTAGTTGACTGAACCAGTCTCCTAGTCACTTTTATTGTCTCTAAAATGTAGCCACCTTCCTCTTTCTCTATCATTACAAAATTGCTGCCAAAGTATTTGTACCCGAACTCAAATTTGAACACTGTTTGGTTCCTGCTTCAATGTTTGCAAAGTTTCCCAACAGTTTGCAGCATGGTTGACAAACACCTTAGTTCATGACAATGGTTTCTTGCAATTTGAACCTTCTCTTCTTTTCAACCATGTCACAGACAGATATGCTTACTTCAATTCTTGAAAATCTGCTTACTGTTTTTGTTTGCTATTTCATATCCCCTTGCCTTCAAGCACATTGAATCCTTTGTAACATATATCTCCTCTTCTTTTGCATGCTAACTTTCATTTTTCAAAGGAAAATAGCTTGTGACCCCCATTCTTCCTAGTCACTCTCAAGTCCCCCTCCCACAGAGGTGTTACAGATGTCTGTCTTTGTGCTTTCTCAGCAGGCTGAGAAACTTCTAACACATGCTACATCACCATATAATTGTCACAAATTCTTTTCCAGAACAGCATGCCTTCTGCAAGACTTTCTACATAAGTTTCCCTATTGTCTGAAACATAAAAGTATTATAAATGCTAAAATATTTTTCAAAATTTACCATAGCAAATAAGGTTCTTCTCAATTGTTACCATATTCTCTAGTGTCATTTCCCAAGGACTCAACTATATACCAGCTCCAGTCATCAATGTTCACTTGTCCTAGGTAGTGTGTATCTGAAGAGACTCTCTTAACACTACTAGGAACACTATTATGTGCAATTTTTCACCATGTTTTTAAGAATGCATTTAGAAGTCCTCCAAGTTCCTTTTCTTTCCTCATCTTCCAAACCAAACTTCTGCCCCACCAAGTCTTCATTCCACTACGGAGACATCACTGGTTTCACTGGGTCACTTATCTAGAAGACACAGTAGGCAGAGGCAGGCTGCTTGGAGCTCAAAATTCCCAGCACCTATTGTGATCACATGTCATCTGGAGAGTGTAGGGATTTAGGTCATCGTCTTTAGTGTCCAAAAGTGTGTTCAAGTCCTCTCTACCATTTTCTAGTCGTGTGATCTTGAACCATTTATAGCTGAGATAGCATCCATATCCTTTGAAGGTATTTCTAAAATAGAGAAGATATTGTATATGAACCAGCAATTCCCATACATGGCATAGAGAAAGAATAGTCAGAGTTACATGGAGGACAGTCTGTTACATTACTCGAAGTATGAAAGATTAAATGGACTTCAGGATTAGGCAATGGATGGATAACTGCATATCAAAGGCCAGAAAAAAAGTGGAAAGGCATTCTTGAAGAGAGCAACACCCCCAAAGTGATGTGAAGGTGTATTCCATAGAGAGGTAGATATATCTAGAGTGCAATGTGTATGAAAGGTGAAAAGGGGGGATGTTGTGAGTGCTTCTACAGGAAACCTCACCCGGACCTCAAATGCAGGCTTTGGGGAGGTCACATTAGGGCTTAAGAGTGAATGGAGGTCTGGAGAGATGGTTGTGATTTTAAGTGTCTCTGGACTTATGCTTTGAGTTGTGTTGAGTATCATTGGTGTCTGTCTCCATTGACCTTTCATGGCTTATCTGACTTGCTGTGGTGATTGGTCTCCTGTTTATCTTGTCACTTTCTCATAGGTTTCATTTGGACCCTGTGTGATAGGCTAGGGATGGGTTCATCTCCTGCTAGGATGTCTGCCATCATTCCATGTCTTGGTGGAATTGGGTTGTCCACAGTTCTTGCTGTCTTCTGAAACCTACAAACAGAATCTCCAATGGAGAGTGAGGTCAGTATAGGTTAAATGAGACAAACATTGCTATTTTGGCAAGATGCTAATGGGTGTAGCCTCTCTGTAGCTCTCTGATAATGGGTATTACACCTTAGAGCCCAGTTTCTTGGTCCCCATAGGATTTTTCCATGGATCCCAGTTCTAGTTAAGGGTTCCTTGTCACTGAGTGGATTTATTAGCCAATCAGTAAGCCAGTGATTACCCTCCTAGGTTGAGCACAACTATTGCACAGATGAGCACTTCTTGACTTGGGTCTCTTCCATATAGCAGTGTGTTCAGCATTCTTGTGACAACCATCTGTATTGAATATCAGTGGTCTCTGCTTTCTCCAAATATCATTGACCAATTTCCCCTGGCAGCTCATATAACACCTTCCAATGCTACACATGCTACCATCTGGGAGCTGGTTACCATTTTGCATCTAGCAGGATCTCTCAGTGTTGTTTGATGACACTCTATGATTTCTTCAGCAATAGGGTGTTACCTTAGGCCTGGGGCAGATATTAAAGACCTGTGACAGAAGTTTGTCTCATTTAAGGGACTTCATGGATCTCTTTTGATCAACAGCTCTGTGTGGGAAGGAACAAATGACTGGGACAGAGAGATGCAGGCCTAAGCAATTTTTCTTGGGGTTAGGCTTCCTTCCATTCTATGCAAGGCCCTTCATACCAGGTGGTGGCCACAGCTTCCCCAAGAGCTTACTGTGTGAATGTTAGGATGTTACGGTGTCTGTTCATTATTAGTTTATTGTATTAGTCTCCCCATCCTCACATTCCTCCCCCTACACAATTCTTCCCATCCCCTTTTACAGTCTCTCAGTTCACTGACAGGTTTTCTTAATGTTCAGGCTTAACCTGGTTAGGAACCACATATGAGGGAGAATATGTGGCGCTTGTCTCTCTACTCTTGTGGGTGGTCGCTAAGAACTTACATCTTTTATATAATAATGGGTTTTGGTTTGCTTTTGATCACCTGCCTTTTCAGAGTTCTGGAGACGTGTGTTTTCTCTTGTTATGCCAGCAGTACAAATGTTAGAAATGGAGCCTGGTGTCTAACACACACACACACACACACACACACACACACACACACACACACATTGCTAGTTTGAAATATTGGGTGAATCCAGCCCACTCAGTGTACATCAAGGAAATATGAAAAATGAATGTTTCTTTTTCCATTTCTAATATTCTGGATTGTGTGGAAGATAACAAAGAACTTGTGTCATGATTTTGTTGGCCTCTATTGCTTTTGGGATGCTGAGTCAGCTTCTTCCTCAGAGTTGTTTGAAAATTATTTTCCTGAGAAAGCATTGAATTTCTACATTTGTGGAAAAACACTTTGCATAGACCTTGGTAACCCAGACCCCGAATTATATGAACATTAAAATCAAATATTTTGTATGATATGTAACTTTTATTTCTATGCTCATTCTAGACTGTGATCACTGCAGACAAAATAAGTTGATTATATTATACGGTATTGAGTGTATGAAATGATTAAATTGTATGGGCAATGAGTCAGGCAAGACTCTGAGCACTCTTCAAAGATCATATCTCTTTTATTTCTCTTAATAATACTCTGTCATATTATTCTTGTTATTCAGATTAGGAACCTGAGATCCTTATAAGGATTAAGTAATTCAAAGAAGCTCATGAGTAATAACTGGTGGAGAAGATGTGAAAACCAGAGATCCAGTCTCCAAAGCTTCTGTTTTGAAGAATTCTGCTCCAATCAAATACACGCTTAAATTAACACTAGGTCTGGCATATTTAAAGACCACAGTAAGTGTACATGAGTTGTTTTGTCCTGAGTTTTAGTTTGCCACTGACATAAATAATTGCATGTTTATTGTTCTTGTCACTGGCATGCGCCTTGAGAATAGAAGTCACCTCAGACTCACAGCTGCACCTTCAGCTTCTGACACTGCCAGGAAAAATACTCAGCAATGATTTGCTCAATAATGAATGAAGGAGCAATGTGTCAGTGATCTTGCAAAAAATAAATAAGTTTCTCAAGTGGAGTCATCATGCCTTGGCATTCATTTCTTATTGAGAATGTAACAAATTACTGAAAATTTAGTTGCTTACACACACACACACATACACACACACACGCACACACACACACACAAAATGGTTAAGGATGGGAAGTTGGCTCAGCAAGTGAGGACGCTGACCTTGCAAACAGGAGGACTTCAAGGGCCTGAGTTCAATCCCCAGCATCTACATAAAAAGCCAGATATAGGGGCAGGGGAGACTGGAGAGATTGCTCAGCAGTTAAGGCACTTGACAGCAAAGCCTAATTACCCAGGTTTGATTCCCCAGTACCTACATAAAGCAAGATGCACAAACTGGCAAATGCATCTAGAGTTCACTTGCAGTAGCTAGAGGACCCAGGCATGTCAATCTATCTCTGTCTCTCCTTGCAAATGCAAATAAATAATTTTTTAAAAAATGTTTTTAAATAGCCAGATGTGGCAACACATGGCTGTAACCCCAGATGCCCGATGAGTCAACTGTACACACATGCGTAAATAATACATATCTCACACACACTTTAAAAATGGTGGCTGGAGAGATAGCTCAGAAGCTTAAAGGTGCCTTGTTGGCAAAGCCTGCAGCCCTAGGTTCAATTCCGCAGCATATCCACATAAAGCAGGGTGCACACAGTGCATCTGGAGTTTATTTATGGCAAGAGGCTCTGGAATGCCAATATTCATTCATTCTCTCTTTTTCTCTCTTTCTCTCTCTCCCTTGACAAATAAATAAAACTCTGTAATTAAAAAAAAAATTCTGCCAGCATGGAATCACTTACCTGAAATGCTATCACTGGAGTGAAAGAGGTCTGGGGTATCTTAAGTTCAAAGCAACTCTGGGCTACTAGTGAGAACCAGTATCCAATAAATTTTTTTGCTTTTGTTTGGATTTTTGTTTATTTATTTATTGTTAATAATTATAAACAATGCATGAACAAGTCTTGTGTTGGTACCCCTACTTCCCCCCTCCCTCCCTATAATCCACTGAGGTCCCTCCCCAATGGGATTGCTGGAATGTTCCATGGAATAGAGGGTTATGAATTGTACAAACAGTAGCCAGATTTTTGTTTTTGTTGTTGTTGTAGAGTAATGAGGGAGCAATGCCTCTGGATATCCCCCCCCCACCATGACTCTTACAATATCTCTGTGCACTCTTCTGAAAAATTCCCTGAACCACGGTGGATGAGTTTTAATTCTGCTTTACTGCTGAGCGCTTAACATAAGTAACAAATACCTTGGAGTCTCCCTGCTAAGGCAACATCAGTGACCTTTTAGAGTAGTTTCAGAAAGTAGGAAAGTCAAACATTTCCACTTAGGGTCACCTATGATGTCTTCAGTTTCCTTCTTCCATGTAGAGTAGAGCACCACAGTTGTTTAGTCAAACACTGGACTGTAGACATTGCATTTTCCTTCTAATTTTCTCTTATTCTCAGAATGTTACCAGTTGTGGTCTCTTTGCTCACTACCTCTGGTTGATCAGGCTCTAGTTTTCTAGCAACTTTATGAGCAGATTAAGGAATTTCTTCAGACAATGAAACCACAAGCTGCCAAGCACTCACAACTGTGAGGTGAAGGTCCTCAAGGATAAACTCTTGTCCAGGTCCCACCTGCTTCCCAAGGTTCTAGTGTGTTTACATATCTTTCCCCAGTCCTGAGGAGAGGTGTGAAGATGATTCATTTTACATTACCAGAATTTAAAGTTATTAATGTGAGAACAAGTCTTTTATTTGTTTCTGGTCTTGTGATTATAAATTAGTTGTTATTCTTATATGAATCATACCTGAAACGGATCTCTGTTAATCTCTAGCTTTTGTTACTCTGAAATGGACTGCCAATTTATAACACTCGTGAAGCCATTTGAATGCCAAATCCCAGCTATTTATGATGTTGCTAATCATTCACCATCTTCTTACCTAGAGTGCTGTATAAATCTTATGCCTGATCTTTATAGCCTCCCCAAAGCTCTCTAAACAAATTAGATGCTCATATTTTATCAACTCATTTAAATTTCATTAAATCATATAATTAATATATCAAGTACTACCACATAAATAAGAATTTTTTTTAAAAAAATACTGAAGCTTTGGTTTGCAAAAATTAGTTTCTCCGGAAATGTTCTATATGTATCAAGAGATTGTTTGGTCATGGATTACTTTTTTTAACCAAAGAGATGGGGATGGATGTGAATTGAATGAGGGAGCTAAATGGAAACTCTTTAAGAGAACTTCTGTTTTATTCCACCCTCGCCATTTTATTTTTTTTATTTTTATTTTTTTAAATATATTTTTTATTTATTCATTTTCAAGCAGAGAGAGAGAGAGAGAGAGAGAGAGAGAGAGAGAGAGAGAGAGAGAGAGAGCGCACCAGGGCTACCACCTTGTGGGTCTGGCTTATGTGGGGCCTGGGGAATTGAAACCAGGGCCTTAGGCACTGGAGGCAAGTGCCTTATCCATTGAGCCATCTCTCCAGCCCAACCCCCCTCGCCAATTTAGACCAGAAAAACATGAGGTTTTAAAAAGGGTGGTGGAAATTTTCTCAAGGTCAAACATGCACTGGAATTTAGGCTCTCCTGGTTCTCATCCTTTTCAACATGTTACATTTTTATTACAAAATAACTTTTGAATTCTGTGAGTCCCTTGGGGAACAAAATACTGTTTCAAATAAACATGGTACAACATGTCTGAGAAAATTCCTGCATTTCCTACAAATCTGTGGTATTTGATTATTCAGCAAATTGTTGACATTCAATCTATTGTTAATTAGATTAAAAATGCTCCAGGGATCCTTGCAACACAGCATAGAATTGCATATACCTCCCTGAAATAATTGATGACAAAGTTTTCAACATAATCTAGTTAAACCAAAATTAAATCTTACAAACATTGACCTTGCAGTTTTTTTTTTTTTTGCTATATTGAAAGTTAGCCAACTCACTCATTGCCATTTTCCTATTTATTTAAACTTGTTTTTAAAATAGTTAAGCATACACTGCCTTACATTGGTACTGGGAACCAAGTCAGAATCCTATGGACTCAAGGGCCATGGACTTGAATTAAAAGCTCCCACTGGTCTTTGGCCAATCAATATTTCACTTGATTATGATTTTTTTTTATTTTACAGAAGGCATGAAAAACCAGGGAAAACCAAAATCCATCAACATGACAAGAAAAGATAGGTGACCCCATATCATGAGATAAGCCACCTCATGCAGTTGAGCCAGGGACCAGGTAGAAGCACAGAGGAACTGCCCAGTTAAGCAGGAGTGCTGTTCTCATGATGAGAGGGACAACCTGTGCCTGGGAGATGATGACTGACACTGAGGACATTGAAAACATATCAAAGCAGAAATCCAGAAGTTAATGAGAGCATAACACTAAAGTAGACTTATAACACACTGGGCAAGTCTCAGGGAATGTTTCTGAAGAGGCAGAAAGATGTACCAGCCACAGGGTACTGAGGCATACACAGAGGCATTACCCCAACATCCTCACAATGACTGACTGCTTCTCTCACAACTCATAACCTATAACCACATGATGAATACCCCCACTAAGAAGGGACCTCAGTGTAATGGGCTGGGGAAAAGGAATATGGTAATAACACATGACTTGTCCATAAACAAATCTTCTAATGAATAAAAATATAAATAAATATAATTTAGAAAAATTTCCACAATCACAGGAAATAATCCAGAGAGTTAAAAGGCAATCTAATTACAGTTTCAAAAAATATATAGTATATCATAAATTGCATTTCTGGATATATAGCCACAATTATTGAAATCACACACATTCTAAGTTCATTGCAGCATGGTTCACAATAGTCAAGAAGAGAAAACGCATCTAAGTGTCCATCAAAGGATTAATAAATTAAAACATCTTTTAGCTGGGCCTGGTGGTACAAGCCTGTACTCCCAGCTACATGAAATAAGCCTGTCACAAAAGGGCAAAAGCTGCAGGACTGCATTTATGAGTTACCTAGAGAAGATTTCAATGAAACAGAAACTAAAAAAGTGGGACTATGGGATCTAGGAGTAGGAGGAATAGAACAAAGTTGATTAATAAGTATTGAGTTTCAATATGCCAGATGAAAATGTTCAAGAGATTTGTAGTATACTATTGTGCTTTTAATTAACAGAACTGCACTGTACTTTGAAAATGGTTAAGATGGTAAATTTTATGTTTACATGAATTCTACCACCCCCCCCACACTAATTATTGCCTAGTGATACAGTTACAATTAGAAAGAAAAGGAAAACATGGATTATAAAGAGATGCAGACAGGATTCTCTTGAAATTAATCAGCTTAAAAAAATAAAGCAATGTATTTGAAGAGAGCCGGTTCAAATTCTTGAAACTTTTCTAAGATGCTATTAAATGATTAAAACTATAGGGAAATATTGATCAATTCGCTTAACATTTTTAGTTCTCCAAATTATATGCACAAAAATATCATAAGCGAAATCAAATGGAAAATTCATATGAGACATTTGAAATTTTTATAACAGAAAAATATTTCATATTTAAAGCATCCAGAAATTGAGATGGGTAAAAAAAATCAATGAAAAGGAGCTTAAGACTCATTAAGAGAGAGTTTATATAATGTGCCAATGACATTAAATACATGAACAGGTGCTCAGCTTTACCCAGAATAAGAAACAGGATACAGAACTGCTGTTTTTCTCCTGTCAAATTAACAAAAATTCAACTGTGCCAACACATTGTTAGTAAGCCTGTGGGACAAAGCAATCAGTCTTAATTGCATTGAAAAATATAAATCTAGAGAAAATCCCATGTTTGGTAAATTGACAGCAACTTTCACAATAGCATATTAATTTAACTTTTGCTTGGAAAATTGCACTTCTTAAAATTTATTCTTAGGATATGTCTGCTTATAGACAAAATTAAATATTTTTGAGGATACGAATTTCAGCGTTGTTTATAATAGCAAAGTTTCATGCCTTGGAAATAAGTCAATGCCTTGAAAGAGATTAAACCTCCCATCCCTACTGCCACAGGCAAACTCTCTCTCTCTGTCTCTCTCTCTGTCTTGCTCTCTGTCTCTCTCTGTCTCTCTGTCTCTGTCTCTCTCTGTCTCTCTGTCTCTCTCTGTCTCTCTCTCTCTCTCTCTCTCTCTCTCTCTCTCTCTCTCTCTCTCTCTCACACACACACACACACACACACACACACATCTGGAATCACAGCCTTTGACAGCTTCAAACTAGAGGTTACTGAGCACTTCATGCTTAATGACATCTTTCAGTCTTTGCTGGTCTACTTGTTTCACTTTGCATATCTAATCGTCCTGTTTTAGAACCTTCTCTAAAACCTGTATTGACTCTCATCTGATACCATCTCTCCTGATATTATACCTTTCATGACAATATAAACAGAAAATTCTTTACTTTTCCACAAACTGTCTGTGGGTAAAATGAGCTAAGTTAAGACTTATCTTGCCTTCCTTCAACCTGATGATTCAATCAATGCGAATACAGGAGCCCATAGTAGCATGAAAACAGTCTATATATTTACTCTGTCTCTTGGAAAATAAGCAAATAAGCTCAAGCTCACACTCAACCAAATAATATTTCTTAAAATGTGTTAATTCTATGAATATGAATGAATAAATTCAGACAACAGAGGGTAATCAGTGTGTGGCTTGTCAGCCTTTTTAAGAGAAAGTTTAACAGTACATCTTTTGATATTTATTTTTCATTAAACCTCACTCCTCAAACTCCCCAAACTTTCAGTCATGTCCAAATAATCTTGATTGTCCTAGTTTTGTTAGTTTGGATATCATTGGGATATCTACCCCTGTACTTGCCTGAACGAGGTTCTCAGCTAGCCATGAGAGCAGCACTCAAATTTAATCTTCCACTTCCTCTGTAATGTTTTCTGGGCCCTGACAAATGTGATAAAGATGCTTTGTCTTGTCCTAGGCATTTGGCTTTCTTTTCTTGTCATTCTGATGGGCATTGGGTCTCCCTGGTATTTGCTGACATGTATGAAAAGTAGATTTCATAGCCAAGAATGAGAGCAGCAGGGATCAAAGGGGATACACATAGACATTTAGAAGATTTTCTGATGGGCATAACTACCCAACCTCTTCTTTTAGCCAGAACAGTGGAAGCTTCTAGAGTCTATGATTTTCAAAGTTGTAAGTTTCTGACTTGGTTCTCAATAGAAGGTATGACTTCTCTCCCACTTAATGGGCCTCATAAACAATCCAGAACAGTTGATTACTCCCATAATCTATGTGCCACTCTCACTGGTGTGTATATCTTGCCTGGACTAATAGACTTGTAGCTTGAAGGATCCACTGCTTGTTTGTATTATTGGTAACCAATCAAATAGCAGCCTACACAGCCCTTTCCAGAACTATGAGAGCTAGCCTTCATGGTGTTGGTGTCAATCTCAGCTCCACCATGGTTTCTCAATATACTGTGAGAGGCTAGCCTGCAGTGTCTTCGGAAATAGAGTATTATAATTTAGTTCTAGTAAGTAACCAACTACTTTGGCAATGGCCTGCATTGTTTTGGGCACTTCATGGGCCTCCTAAACTACAGTTCAGTGTGGGGATAATCCAATTTTAGAACTGGTATTTACCAACAACAGCCTGTAACATAAACAGATGCATTGAGCACATAGTTATAGTTTTCATTTCTAAAACCTTGTATTTATATAAATACTAATTCCGTTCTCAATTTTCCAACTTTTTTTCTTTAAAACATCTGGCATGGATTCTCTTTAGCATGTATGAAATTCAAACTGTTGAAATAACTGTATAGAATTAAAGATGACTCTTTTGTAGGTGAAAATATATTGTTATAAGTTTCAGTGCCTGTGCTTATATGCACAGTTCATTTAATCCTCATCAAAAACTGTGCGGGTTTTCGGTTTGGGGGCATTTTGGGGAGAGGGGTCTGGGTGTGCATAATGTGTGTGGTGTGAGGAAGGGGTATGTATATGTATTCACTGATGCAGTGTTCCTGCAGATAGACAGGAAAGTCAGATTTCCCTTTCCATTACACAAGCTGGTTTTTCCTGAGAATCAGTTTCTTATGGATTCTAGAGCTCATTGTTTTTCACAAACCCCAGAAATTCTGCAGTTGCTGCTCCCCACAGGACTGGGGTTACAGATTTGCATGATCACTCCAGCTATTTATGTAGGTGACAGAAGAATCAAACTCAACAGTTTCACTCACCATTAACACCAGTATGCAGACACATGAAGCAATGAACCACTATGCTACCCCTCCAGACCCTAAATTTGTGTTTTTAAGGTCTTTCTATAAGAGTGTGATGGTTAAGTTTATTGTCAACTTGACCTGTGTAATAATCCAGTCATCTTGGGCAGGTCTCTGAGCTGGCCTGCAAAAAGGATTGACCAAATCCTTTTGGAATTTTGGAGAAGGGAGGAGGTCCCTTCTCCAGAGTGAACCCCCCCAAAGTGGGTGGGTCTTCCAGAAGGGGACTAGCTAAAAAGAATCTTGAGGGGAAGGGAATCTCTCTTCTTCCCCCAGCTGCTGGTGCTGGCTCTGTCTCTCTGCTTGGATTTATGAAAGGGTGCAGCCTTTTCCTTCAATTTTTGGAACTTCCCCTGGATCTGTCATTTCAATAAATACTTTCCTCCCCAAATTGTGCCTGGTTTGAAGATTCATCCCAGAGGCATGTGGCTGACTACAACAAAGAGTGTTCCTAACATAAACACCAATAGATAGAACACAAATTATCAGGTTTAAAAATCTTTAGTTTCTTCATTTATTATTCAAACCTATGACTAACTAGACTCATAAAGAACAAGAATAATTAACAACATTTAGAAATATACGAATATAGACACATTATTCTTTAAGTGCCCCCCTCCACAAAGTTTTTTTTTAAGAAATTCTATTAAGTCTGAAGAGCCTAAAGAATTACAATGTCCTGCTGTTCACAGAGCAGAATCACAAACCTGGCTTTT